>JAUJEM010000356.1:0-72500 GCA_030448935.1 Citrus cavaleriei | reverse complement strand
ACCCAACACTTTGCTAAAACCCCTTTTAACCCCTCAAAAAATTCATATGCTTCCATTATTAACCCCGCCTCAATTTTAAATCCGGATGCTTCTCCTCATCCTCAGAAATCCTTCTCGGACGTTGTTTCGGGGCCAAAGGATTCTCCAATTCCGTTCAAGCCGGCTTCTCTCATGCGGGGGGAACCAGCGGTCATTTTCACTTCCGAGGAAATTGCAGTTATGGCCGAGCCGTTCAAACTGGCGCTCGTTGGTAAGTTTTCCTTTGGCCGCCCTTCCATGGATATTATTAGGAAATTTTTTATTTCCCTCGGATTAAAAGGAAATTCCCAAATCTCTTTGCTTGATCCTCGTCATATTTTAATTAAATTATCTTTGGAAGAAGATTATTCTCGCATTTGGGTAAGACAGACCTGGTATGTTAATGGCCGAGGGATGCGTATTTTTAAATGGAGCAAGGATTTTCGGTGTGCGACAGAATCTCCCATAGTCCCAGTTTGGGTATCATTACCCCGCCTACCAGTCCACTTTATCCACTGCAAAGCTGCTCTTCATTCTATTGCTGCGGCAATTGGCACACCTCTCCGAGTTGATCATGCCACAGCTACGGTTAATAGACCTTCAGTCGCACGCATACTAATTGAGTATGACATTTCTCAGCCTTTGCTTCCTCGTATCTGGATTGGAGAGGGGGATAGTGGTTTTTGGCAGGATGTAGTTTTCGAGAAGGTTCCTGCTTATTGTTCTTCATGCCGGCACCTTGGGCACAGTTTTGATTCTTGCTTCATCGCCAACCCGGGGCTTCGTAAGGCCCCTCAGTCCACTGCCCCTTCCCAGCGACCAGCGCCCGATAAGGGCGAACAGGCCGAGGCACCTCCTGCGGAGCATCAGCGACCGGTTCCCTCTGATCCGAGCCAGTCCGGAGACAAGGGCAAAATGAAGCAGTCTGACATCGTGATTCAGCCACAGCAGCCTAGTTCTACCCGTTTTGTGGTTATTTCCGATCACCGCACTCAGGGACCGAGTACCCACCCTCCAGTAGATCCGCCTCAGGCACCCCCGATCGATGAGTCTCGGCCGGTGGACACTTCGCCGACAGGAGCGCCCTTGATCCTCATGCTTCACACCCTGATGATGTCACCACCCCCCCGGGTATTATACCTGTGCACACAGTGGACCACACTCAGGTTGGATTTAACTCACACTCCACAGATATTCCAGACCTTGATGTTGGTGATGGGCATAGACGTTTGGGTTTATCCCGCTCGACTGAGGAGGTCCCTTCTGATTCAGACAGAGAGTTGGGCGATGAGGGTCGGTTCCTCACTGATTCTGAGGAGATTCATCTACCGCCAGCCCCAGATGCAGTTATTGAGAGCTTTGATAGTGAGCGGATTGCGAGCTCTTCTCGGGATTTCTCCCCCGTGAAGGGTCGCCGACTCCGTAGCCATCAGAGGCGGATGCGGCATCGTTCCCCCACTCCTGATGATTAGTTCCCTTATTTGGAACATTCGGGGGATTGGCAAAACCCCCGCCATCCGCAGATTGCGGAAATTGATTCGTATGCATCGCTTGTCTTTGATTTGTATTTTGGAGCCGTTTATTTCGGTGGATCGTCTTGAGGCTGTCAGGGTGCAGCTTGGGATGGAGCATGCTCTTTCTTCTCAGTCTGGGAAGATTTGGATTTTTTGGTCGGCTCCTTTCTCGGTGGAGCTGCTTCACGACATGGGGCAAGTGATTCATTGCCGGGTTAGTCACTCTCTCCTTCCCGATCCTGTGTTAGTTTCTTATGTTTATGCTAGTTGTTTTATGGATGTGCGCGAGGATTTATGGGCTGCTCTTGAGTCCTTTGCCGATAGCCATGACCTCCCGTGGATTGTTGGAGGTGATTTCAATGTTGTTCAGGCTGTATCAGAGATTTCTGGCGGTCATCCACAGCCTCAGGGGGCCATTGATGCTTTTAATTTAGCATTGCTTGATTGTGGGTTAGAGGATGCGGGCTTTGTTGGCAGTCCGTTTACTTGGACTAATGGGCACACCTGGCGGCGACTTGATAGAGTTGTTTGCAACGCCCGTTGGTCAGGTTTTTTCTCAGTTTTTCGGGTTTCGCATCTGAATCGTACTGCTTCAGATCACTCTCCCCTTCTCCTGTCTTGGGATCGAGACACTTTTAGAGGCCCTTCTCGGTTTAAGTTCCTCCATGTTTGGCTCAAGCACACGGGTCTCATTGATACTGTGCGGAACTCCTGGAATGCCCCGGTGGTAGGCGCTGGGATGAGAGCCTTTCAGCAGAAGCTTGTTCGGTTGAAACTCTGCTTGAAAGCTTGGAATAAAGATGTATTTGGCAATGTCTTCTCTCAGGTTCAGCAGGCGGAGGAGGAGGTGGCTCAGAAGGAGAGATTGTATGATATTTCGGGTTCTGCTGATGACAGAGCATCCTTTTCTGAGGCTAGGGCTCGACATACAGCAGGCTTTGCTCCGTGAGGAGATCTTTATGCGCCAGCAGTCGAGTGTTCGATGGGTCCGCGAGGGCGACTCCAACACCCGCTTTTTCCACGCCATGATCCGGAAAAAGCGTCAGTTATTCCATATCCACAGGATTCGTGATGATTCTTCTTCTGAGTGGATTACTGACCTTCTTCATTGCCGCTTCGCTTCTGCTGTTGATTTTTTTCGGGATTTGTTGTCTGGGGACGACGGGCAGTTCCAGCAGACTGATTTCGACACCATTCCCTCTCTTGTGACTGCGGAGGATGATGCCGTTTTATGCCGGGAGCCGGATATTGATGATGTTAGACGGGCGGTCTTTTCCATTGATCCTGAGAGCGCCCCGGGTCCTGATGGCTTCTGCAGTAGGTTTTACCAGGTTTGCTGGGACATTGTAGGGCGGGACTTATTAGATGCTGTTCTCGACTATTTCCGAGGTTCGGCCATGCCTAGGGGCTTCCAGAGCACTTTATTGATCCTTCTGCCCAAGAAGGAATCCCCTTCCTCTTGGATTGACTTCCGGCCGATCAGTCTCTGTAACGTGAGCAACAAGGTTATTACCAAGTTGCTCGTTCAGAGACTGTCACCCATTCTGCCTCGGATTATCTCCCCTACTCAGAGTGGTTTTGTCCCCGGACGGGTGATTCATGACAACGTGCTCCTAGTTCAGGAACTCACTCACGATCTCAACCGTCGTACCCGCGGGCACAATGTGGTGTTGAAACTCGATATGGAAAAGGCTTATGATCGTATGTCTTGGCCATTCATTCTCCAGATGCTTCGTTCCTTTGGGTTCTCGGAGCGTTGGATTTCCCTGATTCGGAGAGCTGTCTACGGCCCTTGGTTTTCGGTGCTAGTGAGTGGAGCCATTCACGGGTATTTTCAGTCTGAGAGGGGACTTCGGCAGGGCGATCCCATTTCTCCTTGCCTCTTTATTATTGCAGCTGAGTTTCTATCTCGAGGTTTAGCCCACCTGTATTCTCGGTACCCTTCGATTAGGTACCGATCTGCTGCTCCTACGGATATCTCCCATTTGAGCTTTGCGGATGACATTGTTATTTTTGCAAATGGGAGCCGCTGTAGTTTACAGCGGGTTATGGATTTCCTTCGTCGCTATCAGGCGGTTTCGGGGCAGTTGATTAGTCGGACCAAGAGCAGCTTCTACGTCGGGAAACCGGCTTCAGCTTCATGTCGGACTATTGTGCATTCCGTTACTGGTTTTCAGTGGCGACAGCTTCCTTTCATTTATCTTGGGTGTCCGATCTTCACCGGGTGCCTCAAGATTTCTTATTTTGATGATATGGTCCGGAAGGTCAGGGAGAGGATCTCCGGCTGGGCCAACCGTTTGCTCTCCTTTGGTGGGAAGCTGATTCTCATTCGTCACGTGCTGTCTGCTTTACCTTTGCATTTATTTCATGTTCTCCGTCCTCCCTCGACGGTGATCCAGAGCTTAGAGAGATTATTCACCCGATTTTTATGGGGTGATTCCGAGGGGCGTCGGCGGATCCACTGGTGTAGATGGCCAGCAGTTTGTTTTCCCGTTGATGAGGGCGGTCTCGGCATTCGGTCCTTTGATGATATGGCAGAGGCTTTTGAGATGAAACTCTGGTGGCGGTTCCGTCAGCAGAGTTCTCTTTGGGCTTCCTTTATGAAGTCCAAGTACTGTAGATCTGTGCACCCGGGTGTTATTCAGTTTCGATATCCTGCCTCCCCCCTTTGGAGACGCCTTTGTACGATTCGTGAGACGGCTGGACCCCATGAGCGTTGGCTTGTTGGGCAGGGAGAGTGTAGTTTCTGGTATGATTGTTGGTTGGGCTCCTGCCCCTTATATTTGTTTAACCCCGCAGCGGCATCCTCGAGGCCGGTTTCTTTTTATTGGCAGGGTACAGTATGGGACAGAGGTAAACTGGTGGACATCCTGCCTATTTCTATTGTGGAGCAGATTTTATTGGTGCCTATTTCTTGTGAGGAGCCCGACTTGATTCGTTGGGACCCCAGCCCCGATGGCACCTTTCACTTACGGACCGCTTGGGAGCTTGTGCGGTGCAACAGACCGAGAGATGAGGTTTATTCCATTATTTGGCAGAGACATATCCCATCGAGAGTATCTTTCTTTCTCTGGCGCCTCATTCACGGTTATCTAGCCACTGACGATGCCTTGTGCTTGAGGGGATTTCACATGGTTTCTAGGTGTTTGTGCGGTCGGACTGCGGAGACTCTTCGACACCTTTTTCTGGATTGCCCGAGGACCCGCCATATTTGGGGCCACTATCAGTGGATTTTGGGGATGCGACAGCTTGATTTTTTATCCCCCCGTGCTCTGCTCTTGACCTGGAGACTTCGTGCCCCTTCCCGGACACATATGTTGGTCCTCCTGCCTTGCTTCATTCTGTGGCAGGTTTGGAAGGCCCGCAACGCTTACCGGTTTCATTCACAGTCTTTTTCTTCTGATGCAGTCATATTTCAGGTTGTATCCGACCTTAGACTTGCTGGTTCTGCTTTTGGTTTCAAGCCTCCCCAACTGAGGGGAGTCTTGAGCTCCCGGTTTTTGGAGGGTCTCAGAGTTCTTGTCCCGCCTCGGCGGCCGGTTCGCCTAGTTGCTTGGATGAGACCGCCGCCTGGAGTGGTCAAGCTGACAGTGGATGGTTGCTCGAGGGGCAACCCTGGGATGGCTGCTTCCGGGGGCATCTTACGGGATTATCGGGGTGTTGCCCTAGCTGCATTTTGTTCCTTCTTGGGCCACCAGCCCATCTTATACGCTGAGCTCATGGCTGTTTGCGAGGGTTTGGAGTTAGCAGCACGGATTGGCCATTCGGTCCTTGAGGTAGAGTCGGACTCGGCTACGGTGGTTTCATGGGTTCATTCTCAGGGTCCAGTCCGTTGGGATTATTCCTACCTTCTCCGTCGGGCGTGTCGCCTGATATCTTCCGCTTCCATTCAGGTGAGACATGTTCTTCGCGAGGCTACTTCCGCAGCGGATTTCTTAGCCAACTGGGCCTGCACTCATCGATCTAGTCGGCATTTTTCTTCCCCTCAGGAGCTGCCTAGGGGCTTACTGGGTATCCTCCACACAGACGCCCAGTCGATTCCGTACGTGCGACGATAGTCATATTTTTTCTATTTCCTTATGTATTTCAGTATATTCGGAGGTATTGGCTTTTGTCCCCCTCCTTGTATCTTTCGCATTTTCGGATTTATTTGACAGGTAGGGGTCCCGCCTAACCCCCCACCTTTCTTGGTGGTTTTTCAAAAAAAAAAAAAAACCCTAAACCCTAAACCCTAAACCCTAAACCCTAAACCCTAAACCCTAAACCCTAAAACCCTAAACCCTAAACCCTAAACCCTAAACCCTAAAACCCTAAACCCTAAACCCTAAACCCTAAACCTAAAACCCTAAAACCCTAAACCCTAAACCCTAAAACCCTAAACCCTAAAACCCTAAACCCTAAAACCCTAAAACCCTAAAACCCTAAAACCCTAAACCCTAAACCCTAAACCCTAAACCCTAAACCCTAAACCCTAAACCCTAAACCCTAAACCCTAAACCCTAAAACCCCAAAACCCTAAAACCCCAAAACCCTAAAACCCCAAAACCCTAAAACCCTAAAACCCTAAAACCCTAAACCCTTAAACCAAAACCCTAAAACCCTAAAACCCTTAAACCCTTAAACCAAAACCCTAAACCCCCAACCCTAAACCCCCAACCCTAAACCCCCAACCCTAAACCCCAAACCCCCAACCCCAAACCCCCAAACCCTAAACCCCAAACCCTAAACCCCCAACCCCAAACCCAACCCCAAACCCTAAACCCTAAACCCCCAACCCTAAACCCTAAACCCTAAACCCTAAAACCCTAAAACCCTAAAACCCTAAAACCCTAAAACCCTAAAACCCTAAACCCTAAACCCTAAACCCTAAACCCTAAACCCTAAACCAAAAAAAAAAATAAAAAAAAAATAAAAAAATAAAAAAAAAAAAAAAACCCTAAAAACCCTAAACCCTAAACCCTAAACCCTAAACCCTAAACCCTAAAAAACCCTAAACCCTAAACCCTAAAAAACCCTAAACCCTAAACCCTAAACCCTAATCCAAACCCTAAACCAAAACCAAACCTCTCTCTAACTTTCTCTCTCTAAAAAATTCTCTCAACCCATCTCAACTCATCCCTCATGCCCTCCTCCCTTCCTCCACCCTAACCCGCCTCTATGGCAACCGGTGATGGCAACCGGGCGACCCCCGGTGACCGGCCGGCCACCGGTGATAGCTACTACCAGCCTTGCGATTACACAAACTACCGCAGCTGGGACTTTCTTTCCGCCGAGCAAGAGGAAAAACGTATGAGAGAGGATCCTCCAAGGAAATCCCTCCGGAAACCTCCAAAATTCACGAGGGATCCACCACCCGACATGGCGGAACCTCCACCACGGCCAAGGACAAGGCGCTCAAAAAAAGCCCTTAACCAACGGCCTGCCACACACACTCCGGATGCACCACAACCCCATTCTGTACCTCCGACAATACCCATTTCCGAACCATCCATATCCTCCATTTCCGAACCACCTCCAACACCCACTTCGGTCATCCTATCCAAACTTTGCCAACCGGAGAATGTTCAAGAAAAAGGAGAAGAAAAAGGGGAAGAAATCCAAAACACCTCCTCCCTCCATCCAGCTCCATGCTCGGGTAATACACAAAATGTTCAAGAAAGTGGCCGAGAAAGAGGCCAAGATGTAAACCAAAATAGTTCATTCCACCATCCAACTCCATGCTCGGGAAATACACAACTTGTTCAAACAAACAGCCGAGAAAGAATGCTTAGCGAAAATCACAACCAACTCAACATGCAAGGCGGCCACGAACAAGGCCAAGAGCAAAACTCACCATCTCCGTCTTCCAACCATGAGCAAGGTCAAGCGCAAGGCCAAGGCCAACTCAACCGTGAACAAAACACAACTCCCGCCACCATCACTCACGGCTTTACCCAAAATGAGCCACATTCGCACATGGAAACCCTCTCCCCAACTTTTGACAAACAAAATCATCACCAAAACTCTACCCACCAAGCCATGTCCCCCACTAACCAAAATCAAACACCCACGCCATCACCTTCTCTCAACACCACTTCGGCACCCCTCTCACAAATTCCCCACCTTGACTTGCCCCCCACCAATACTACTTTCAACACCTCCCACCATCACTTGTCCCCCACCTCACCCTACACCCTTCCAATTCCCCAAAGCGTGGACCCCACTCTCTTTCCCCAACCCTCCACCCCCACGGTTCCTACCACCCACCCCAACAATCCACTAAATTCCTTTCACTCCTCTCCCCATCGTCCGTTGTCCCCCACTAAACCCCACTCCCACAATCTAAACAACACCCCCCACCATCACTTGTCCCCCACTAAACTCCACTCTAATATTATAAACAATACCCCCCACCATCACTTGTCCCCCACCCCACCCAACACCCTTCCCATTCCCCCACGCGTGGACCCCGCTCACTATCCCCAACCCTCCACCCACACGTTACCTCCGAACCCACCCAACAATCCTTTTCATTCCATTAACTCCTCTCCCCACCATCCATTGTCCCCCACTAAACCCACCTCCCACAATATAAAAACCACCCTCCACCATCACTTGTCCCCCACTAAACCTCACTCTAAAACTATAAACATAACCTCCCACCATCCTTTGTCCCCCACCCCTCCCAACACCCTTCCCATTCCCCCACGCGTGGACCCCGCCCACTATCTCCAACCCTCCACCCACACATTCCCCCCCACCCAACACAACTCCCCTCCCGTGGCTTCCCATTCCCCTCCACAAACAATTTCCTCCAACACCCCCCATTACAACCAACCCACGGCCCAATCTTTTCCTACCCATGTTTACTCTAATAACCCTCATGCCCAACAAGTCCGAACTTCCACCCTTAGCCCCACAGCCCCAAAGGAAGCCCAAAACCCGAACCCACCCACTTCCGGCCCAACATACGCTTCGGTTTTAAAATCCGATCCCAACCCAAATCGTCACAAGCCTCTTAAACGGTCGTTTGCTGATATCATCAATGGGCCTGCGCCCCCGACGGTTCCAATCAAGTCCGTCTCGTCGTTCGAGGGAGAACCGAGCGTGTACTTTTCCACTGACGAAGTTCAAGCAATGGCCGCTCCTTTCAAATTGACGTTGGTCGGTAAGTTTTCTCATAACCGACCCCGTTTGGAAGTAATCCGGAAATTTTTTACATCATTGGGATTACTTGGAAAATCCCAAATTTCATTATTAGACAATCGGCATGTTCTAATAAGTTTGCATGTGGAGGACGATTATACCCGTCTATGGGTCAAGCAGACTTGGTACGTTTGTGGTAGTGCCATGAGAATATTTAAATGGACCACAGATTTTCTGTGCTCAGAGGAGTCCCCCGTTGTTCCCGTCTGGATTTCCTTTCCATACTTGCCGATTCACTTTGTGCAATGCAAAGAAGCTTTGTTTTCTATTGCATCAGCTATTGGTCAGCCGCTCCGAATTGACCATGCCACTGCCTCCCTTTCTCGACCCTCTGTAGCCAGAGTATTAGTCGAGCATGATGTCACTCAGCCTCTGCTTCCCCGGATTCGGATCGGTGTGGGGGATTCCGGTTTTTGGCAGAAAGTTGTTTATGAGAAAATCCCTCTCTACTGTGCTTCCTGCAAGCACCTTGGACATGCCGCTGAGACGTGCTACGTGGCTAACCCTAGCCTTCGACCCCAGCGGCCCAATAGGGCTCCTCCGGCCAGCCCGAACACGAGTAAGGAAAGAGCGGCCCCTCCTCCAGGCACTTCTCCTCGAGCTCCAGACCCGACCCCAGAGCACTCGAGTTTGGCTATTCAGATCGTGGATTCTGTTTCCCCGATCACCATGATCTTACCCGTCGAGGCTGATGTACCCGACTCCACAGCTGCTCCAGACCTGCCACCGGAGTCTCAGGATGATAGGGCTCCGGATCCCGGATTGAGTTTGCCCTGCGACCATGGAGATATTGCCGATCATCATATCCATTCAGAGCTCCGATCTTTTTCGGATGACCTGGACACGACGGTTGTGGGCTTTAACACCCATTGTACCGACGTTCCTTATGATGTGGAGATCAGCGATGCAGAGGATCAGCATTTTGGGTATGGTGGGACCCACCAGCATTCCGAGCACCACAGTGGCGAGGACCGTGATTCTGATCACTTTTTGGCTCCGGATGTTTACTTCTTGTCCGCTCCTGAGGACAACCGGAGACCTGACCCCGCTCCTGACTATAGCGTCACTCAGCGACACACGAGGAAGGGATTCAGATTACTCTCTGGCCGCAAATACCGCAGGTGATTTTCGGACAGGCTGAGTTATTTATATTTTCTGTTATTGTATTCAGTTATTAGGCTTTGCCTTACTTGTTCCATTTCTTGTTCTGCACTTTTTCTAGGAGGTTTTGGTTTATGTCCCCTCCTTTTGTACTTTTTCATTGACTGATCTATATACAGGTAGGGGTCCTCGCCTAACCCCCCACCTTTCTTGGTGGTTTTTCAAAAAAAAAAAAAAAAACCCTAAACCCTAAACCCTAAACCCTAAAACCCTAAACCCTAAACCCTAAACCCTAAACCCTAAACCCTAAACCCTAAACCAAAACCAAAAAACCCGCTATTGCTACAGTAAAAAACTCTCTCAACTTTGGTCACTGTTCATGCAACTTTGACCAGCGTTGACCTCCCGTTGACCAGACTTTGACCGGCCATTATGGCCTCACCGGAAGGTGATGATGATGATCGGCCACCGTCCAAACCTCCCTCACAAGCCGCCGACCAACATCCTCCCCGGCCAATACTAGATCTATCGTCTTTACCCCCACACATCCACTCAACAACTCGGCCATCCTCCTCCACCGTCCTCCCGGAAAACGCCTTCGTTTTGGCACTTCCTGGGCACACATCCAAGCTGCCGACATCCTCCCTTCCTCCCCATGGCACAAACCGGCCACCCAAAACGAAAAAAACCAAACCAAAAACCAAAACCAGCTCACGGGTTCCTCCCCCACGGTGGATGCCGAGCCACCAACCTTGCCCTCATCGGTCGATCCTAACCAACTCCTCACCATCTCTACACACCAGCCATGCCCATGAGCTCATCATGCCCACCCTCGCCGCATCCGGATCGGGCAACCTCGGCCCGCGGCGATCGCCGATCTTCACCCCGCTTCGCGCAAGTTCCAAACCCTGTCCAAGATCACTCTAGCATTCAAAAACCTCCCCATGACGATCTGAAACAGCCACCCTATGCCCAATCACAACGCACTTGCAGAGCCTCCGTTTGCTTGCTCCCGGATCGGGCAACAATAACCCGCGGCTGCCACAACTTCACCGCACTTCCGAGCTAGCTCCGCTTGCTTCCAACGACCACTCTCGCTCTCGGGAAACTGCCATTGACGTTCTGAAGCTGCCCACTCACTCCCGAGCTCTGAGCTCACTGAACCTCGCCTTGCTGCTCACGGAGCTGGCCATTCACCACCGCTGGACAGCACACCTTCGATCTGCAGCGGAACAAATTTCAGAGCCATTACCGACCAACATGGCTTTGGAACTAACTCAAGATGACCTGAATCAGCCTCCAACTTTTCAGCTCCCGGAAAACATGTTGGCAGCAGCTCCCGAAACCTCCAGCCGCGTAGATCTCATCTCAACTTTGACAGAAACCATCACCGCGGCAGTCGAAGCCATACTCCGGCCGAACTTAGCTCCGCCCACATCAACATCCCCGTTCAGCCAATCCCACCTTTGCTAACCCACTCCACACCCGCAAGAAAGGTGCAACAAAGAACCGGCCCTAGCTATCCCAAAAACACAAAACCCTAATGCAAACCGGGTTGCAATTATCCAAACCCATGACCCGAGAAACCTAGCCCAAACCCGTGCCCATCTCTCAACCCAAACCCAAACCCTTGAGGCCACCCAAACCCGAAACCACCAAACCCATCCTAAGGCCCAAATCCAACTACCCTTAAACCAAATTTCAGCCCATACCCCTAAGCCAAATTACAATCAAACCCAACACTTTGCTAAAACCCCTTTTAACCCCTCAAAAAATTCATATGCTTCCATTATTAACCCCGCCTCAATTTTAAATCCGGATGCTTCTCCTCATCCTCAGAAATCCTTCTCGGACGTTGTTTCGGGGCCAAAGGATTCTCCAATTCCGTTCAAGCCGGCTTCTCTCATGCGGGGGGAACCAGCGGTCATTTTCACTTCCGAGGAAATTGCAGTTATGGCCGAGCCGTTCAAACTGGCGCTCGTTGGTAAGTTTTCCTTTGGCCGCCCTTCCATGGATATTATTAGGAAATTTTTTATTTCCCTCGGATTAAAAGGAAATTCCCAAATCTCTTTGCTTGATCCTCGTCATATTTTAATTAAATTATCTTTGGAAGAAGATTATTCTCGCATTTGGGTAAGACAGACCTGGTATGTTAATGGCCGAGGGATGCGTATTTTTAAATGGAGCAAGGATTTTCGGTGTGCGACAGAATCTCCCATAGTCCCAGTTTGGGTATCATTACCCCGCCTACCAGTCCACTTTATCCACTGCAAAGCTGCTCTTCATTCTATTGCTGCGGCAATTGGCACACCTCTCCGAGTTGATCATGCCACAGCTACGGTTAATAGACCTTCAGTCGCACGCATACTAATTGAGTATGACATTTCTCAGCCTTTGCTTCCTCGTATCTGGATTGGAGAGGGGGATAGTGGTTTTTGGCAGGATGTAGTTTTCGAGAAGGTTCCTGCTTATTGTTCTTCATGCCGGCACCTTGGGCACAGTTTTGATTCTTGCTTCATCGCCAACCCGGGGCTTCGTAAGGCCCCTCAGTCCACTGCCCCTTCCCAGCGACCAGCGCCCGATAAGGGCGAACAGGCCGAGGCACCTCCTGCGGAGCATCAGCGACCGGTTCCCTCTGATCCGAGCCAGTCCGGAGACAAGGGCAAAATGAAGCAGTCTGACATCGTGATTCAGCCACAGCAGCCTAGTTCTACCCGTTTTGTGGTTATTTCCGATCACCGCACTCAGGGACCGAGTACCCACCCTCCAGTAGATCCGCCTCAGGCACCCCCGATCGATGAGTCTCGGCCGGTGGACACTTCGCCGACAGGAGCGCCCTTGGATCCTCATGCTTCACACCCTGATGATGTCACCACCCCCCCGGGTATTATACCTGTGCACACAGTGGACCACACTCAGGTTGGATTTAACTCACACTCCACAGATATTCCAGACCTTGATGTTGGTGATGGGCATAGACGTTTGGGTTTATCCCGCTCGACTGAGGAGGTCCCTTCTGATTCAGACAGAGAGTTGGGCGATGAGGGTCGGTTCCTCACTGATTCTGAGGAGATTCATCTACCGCCAGCCCCAGATGCAGTTATTGAGAGCTTTGATAGTGAGCGGATTGCGAGCTCTTCTCGGGATTTCTCCCCCGTGAAGGGTCGCCGACTCCGTAGCCATCAGAGGCGGATGCGGCATCGTTCCCCCACTCCTGATGATTAGTTCCCTTATTTGGAACATTCGGGGGATTGGCAAAACCCCCGCCATCCGCAGATTGCGGAAATTGATTCGTATGCATCGCTTGTCTTTGATTTGTATTTTGGAGCCGTTTATTTCGGTGGATCGTCTTGAGGCTGTCAGGGTGCAGCTTGGGATGGAGCATGCTCTTTCTTCTCAGTCTGGGAAGATTTGGATTTTTTGGTCGGCTCCTTTCTCGGTGGAGCTGCTTCACGACATGGGGCAAGTGATTCATTGCCGGGTTAGTCACTCTCTCCTTCCCGATCCTGTGTTAGTTTCTTATGTTTATGCTAGTTGTTTTATGGATGTGCGCGAGGATTTATGGGCTGCTCTTGAGTCCTTTGCCGATAGCCATGACCTCCCGTGGATTGTTGGAGGTGATTTCAATGTTGTTCAGGCTGTATCAGAGATTTCTGGCGGTCATCCACAGCCTCAGGGGGCCATTGATGCTTTTAATTTAGCATTGCTTGATTGTGGGTTAGAGGATGCGGGCTTTGTTGGCAGTCCGTTTACTTGGACTAATGGGCACACCTGGCGGCGACTTGATAGAGTTGTTTGCAACGCCCGTTGGTCAGGTTTTTTCTCAGTTTTTCGGGTTTCGCATCTGAATCGTACTGCTTCAGATCACTCTCCCCTTCTCCTGTCTTGGGATCGAGACACTTTTAGAGGCCCTTCTCGGTTTAAGTTCCTCCATGTTTGGCTCAAGCACACGGGTCTCATTGATACTGTGCGGAACTCCTGGAATGCCCCGGTGGTAGGCGCTGGGATGAGAGCCTTTCAGCAGAAGCTTGTTCGGTTGAAACTCTGCTTGAAAGCTTGGAATAAAGATGTATTTGGCAATGTCTTCTCTCAGGTTCAGCAGGCGGAGGAGGAGGTGGCTCAGAAGGAGAGATTGTATGATATTTCGGGTTCTGCTGATGACAGAGCATCCTTTTCTGAGGCTAGGGCTCGATTACAGCAGGCTTTGCTCCGTGAGGAGATCTTTATGCGCCAGCAGTCGAGTGTTCGATGGGTCCGCGAGGGCGACTCCAACACCCGCTTTTTCCACGCCATGATCCGGAAAAAGCGTCAGTTATTCCATATCCACAGGATTCGTGATGATTCTTCTTCTGAGTGGATTACTGACCCTTCTGCTGTTGCCGCTTCTGCTGTTGATTTTTTTCGGGATTTGTTGTCTGGGGACGACGGGCAGTTCCAGCAGACTGATTTCGACACCATTCCCTCTCTTGTGACTGCGGAGGATGATGCCGTTTTATGCCGGGAGCCGGATATTGATGATGTTAGACGGGCGGTCTTTTCCATTGATCCTGAGAGCGCCCCGGGTCCTGATGGCTTCTGCAGTAGGTTTTACCAGGTTTGCTGGGACATTGTAGGGCGGGACTTATTAGATGCTGTTCTCGACTATTTCCGAGGTTCGGCCATGCCTAGGGGCTTCCAGAGCACTTTATTGATCCTTCTGCCCAAGAAGGAATCCCCTTCCTCTTGGATTGACTTCCGGCCGATCAGTCTCTGTAACGTGAGCAACAAGGTTATTACCAAGTTGCTCGTTCAGAGACTGTCACCCATTCTGCCTCGGATTATCTCCCCTACTCAGAGTGGTTTTGTCCCCGGACGGGTGATTCATGACAACGTGCTCCTAGTTCAGGAACTCACTCACGATCTCAACCGTCGTACCCGCGGGCACAATGTGGTGTTGAAACTCGATATGGAAAAGGCTTATGATCGTATGTCTTGGCCATTCATTCTCCAGATGCTTCGTTCCTTTGGGTTCTCGGAGCGTTGGATTTCCCTGATTCGGAGAGCTGTCTACGGCCCTTGGTTTTCGGTGCTAGTGAGTGGAGCCATTCACGGGTATTTTCAGTCTGAGAGGGGACTTCGGCAGGGCGATCCCATTTCTCCTTGCCTCTTTATTATTGCAGCTGAGTTTCTATCTCGAGGTTTAGCCCACCTGTATTCTCGGTTCCCTTCGATTAGGTACCGATCTGCTGCTCCTACGGATATCTCCCATTTGAGCTTTGCGGATGACATTGTTATTTTTGCAAATGGGAGCCGCTGTAGTTTACAGCGGGTTATGGATTTCCTTCGTCGCTATCAGGCGGTTTCGGGGCAGTTGATTAGTCGGACCAAGAGCAGCTTCTACGTCGGGAAACCGGCTTCAGCTTCATGTCGGACTATTGTGCATTCAGTTACTGGTTTTCAGTGGCGACAGCTTCCTTTCATTTATCTTGGGTGTCCGATCTTCACCGGGTGCCTCAAGATTTCTTATTTTGATGATATGGTCCGGAAGGTCAGGGAGAGGATCTCCGGCTGGGCCAACCGTTTGCTCTCCTTTGGTGGGAAGCTGATTCTCATTCGTCACGTGCTGTCTGCTTTACCTTTGCATTTATTTCATGTTCTCCGTCCTCCCTCGACGGTGATCCAGAGCTTAGAGAGATTATTCACCCGATTTTTATGGGGTGATTCCGAGGGGCGTCGGCGGATCCACTGGTGTAGATGGCCAGCAGTTTGTTTTCCCGTTGATGAGGGCGGTCTCGGCATTCGGTCCTTTGATGATATGGCAGAGGCTTTTGAGATGAAACTCTGGTGGCGGTTCCGTCAGCAGAGTTCTCTTTGGGCTTCCTTTATGAAGTCCAAGTACTGTAGATCTGTGCACCCGGGTGTTATTCAGTTTCGATATCCTGCCTCCCCCCTTTGGAGACGCCTTTGTACGATTCGTGAGACGGCTGGACCCCATGAGCGTTGGCTTGTTGGGCAGGGAGAGTGTAGTTTCTGGTATGATTGTTGGTTGGGCTCCTGCCCCTTATATTTGTTTAACCCCGCAGCGGCATCCTCGAGGCCGGTTTCTTTTTATTGGCAGGGTACAGTATGGGACAGAGGTAAACTGGTGGACATCCTGCCTATTTCTATTGTGGAGCAGATTTTATTGGTGCCTATTTCTTGTGAGGAGCCCGACTTGATTCGTTGGGACCCCAGCCCCGATGGCACCTTTCACTTACGGACCGCTTGGGAGCTTGTGCGGTGCAACAGACCGAGAGATGAGGTTTATTCCATTATTTGGCAGAGACATATCCCATCGAGAGTATCTTTCTTTCTCTGGCGCCTCATTCACGGTTATCTAGCCACTGACGATGCCTTGTGCTTGAGGGGATTTCACATGGTTTCTAGGTGTTTGTGCGGTCGGACTGCGGAGACTCTTCGACACCTTTTTCTGGATTGCCCGAGGACCCGCCATATTTGGGGCCACTATCAGTGGATTTTGGGGCTGCGACAGCTTGATTTTTTATCCCCCCGTGCTCTGCTCTTGACCTGGAGACTTCGTGCCCCTTCCCGGACACATATGTTGGTCCTCCTGCCTTGCTTCATTCTGTGGCAGGTTTGGAAGGCCCGCAACGCTTACCGGTTTCATTCACAGTCTTTTTCTTCTGATGCAGTCATATTTCAGGTTGTATCCGACCTTAGACTTGCTGGTTCTGCTTTTGGTTTCAAGCCTCCCCAACTGAGGGGAGTCTTGAGCTCCCGGTTTTTGGAGGGTCTCAGAGTTCTTGTCCCGCCTCGGCGGCCGGTTCGCCTAGTTGCTTGGATGAGACCGCCGCCTGGAGTGGTCAAGCTGACAGTGGATGGTTGCTCGAGGGGCAACCCTGGGATGGCTGCTTCCGGGGGCATCTTACGGGATTATCGGGGTGTTGCCCTAGCTGCATTTTGTTCCTTCTTGGGCCACCAGCCCATCTTATACGCTGAGCTCATGGCTGTTTGCGAGGGTTTGGAGTTAGCAGCACGGATTGGCCATTCGGTCCTTGAGGTAGAGTCGGACTCGGCTACGGTGGTTTCATGGGTTCATTCTCAGGGTCCAGTCCGTTGGGATTATTCCTACCTTCTCCGTCGGGCGTGTCGCCTGATATCTTCCGCATCCATTCAGGTGAGACATGTTCTTCGCGAGGCTACTTCCGCAGCGGATTTCTTAGCCAACTGGGCCTGCACTCATCGATCTAGTCGGCATTTTTCTTCCCCTCAGGAGCTGCCTAGGGGCTTACTGGGTATCCTCCACACGGACGCCCAGTCGATTCCGTACGTGCGACGATAGTCATATTTTTTCTATTTCCTTATGTATTTCAGTATATTCGGAGGTATTGGCTTTTGTCCCCCTCCTTGTATCTTTCGCATTTTCGGATTTATTTGACAGGTAGGGGTCCCGCCTAACCCCCCACCTTTCTTGGTGGTTTTTCAAAAAAAAAAAAAAAAAACCCTAAACCCTAAACCCTAAACCCTAAACCCTAAACCCTAAAGCCGGACTCGGAATGGCGCGAAACTTTGCGAGGCCCGTCCGTGTGCCAAAAATAGGCCGCGGGCACAACCTCGCCCAAAAATACCAGCCCGAAGGCCGGGGCGCCAAGTTCGTCCAGCGGAAAAAGGGCAGAAAAACGGGTGGGCCATAGCCTTAGGGGGTGGGGCTGGCCAACTTCGTCCGCCGGACTCGGAATGGCGCGAGACTTTGCGAGGCGCCTCCGTGTGCCAAAAATAGGCCGCGGACACAGCCGCGCCCAAAAATACCCGCCCCAAGGCCGGGGCGCCAAGTTCGTCCAGCGGAAAAAGGCCACAAAAACGGGTGGGCTATAGCCTTGGGGGGTGGGGCTGGCCAACTTCGTCCGCCGGACTTGGAATGACGCGAGACTTTACGAGGCACCTCCGTGTGCCAAAAATAGGCCGCGGGCACAGCCGCGCCCAAAAATACCCGCCCGAAGGCCGGGGCGCCAAGTTCGTCCAGCGGAAAAAGGCCACAAAAACGGGTGGGCTAAAGCCTTGCGGGTGGGGCTGGCCAACCGTCCGCCGCGGACTTGGAATGACGCGAGACTTTACGAGGCGCCTCCGTGTGCCAAAAATAGGCCGCGGCACAGCCGCGCCAAAAATACCCGCCCGAAGGCCGGGCGCCAAGTTCGTCTGCGGAAAACGGCCACAAAAACGGGTGGTCCATCGCCTTGGGGGGAGGGGCTGCCCTACCGAGCCCGCCGGACTCGGAATTGCGCGAGACTTTTCAAGGTGCCTCCGTGTGCCAAAAATAGGACGCGGACACAGCCGCGCCCCAAAATACCCGCCCGATGGCTGGGGCGCCATGTTCATCCAGCGGAAAAGGCCACAAAAACGGGTGGGCTATAGCCTTGGGGGGTGGGGCTGGCCAACTTCGTCCGCCGGACTCGGAATGGCGTAAGACTTTGCGAGGCGCCTCCGTGTGCCAAAAATAGGCCACGGGCACAGCCGTGCCCAAAAATACCCGCCCGAAGGCCGGGCCACCAAGTTTGTCTTGCGGAAAAAGGCCACAAAAACGGGTGGGCTATAGCCTTGGGGGGTGGGGCTGGCCAACTTCGTCCGCCGGACTCGGAATGGCGCGAGACTTTGCGAGGCGCCTCCGTGCGCCAAAAATAGGCCGCGGGCACAGCCGCGAACTAAAATACCCGCCCGAAGGCCAGGGCGCCAAGTTCGTCCAGCGGAAAAAGGGCAGAAAAACGGGTGGGCCATAGCCTTGGGGGGTGGGGCTGGCCAACTTCGTCCGCCGGACTCGGAATGGCGCGAGACTTTGCGAGGCGCCTCCGTGTGCCAAAAATAGGCCGCGGACACAGCCGCGCCCAAAAATACCCGCCCCAAGGCCGGGGCGCCAAGTTCGTCCAGCGGAAAAAGGCCACAAAAACGGGTGGGCTATAGCCTTGGGGGGTGGGGCTGGCCAACTTCGTCCGCCGGACTCGGAATAGCGCGAGACTTTGCGAGGCGCCTCCGTGTGCCAAAAATAGGCCGCGGGCACAGCCGCGCCCAAAAATACCTGCCCGAAGGCCGGGGCGCCAAGTTCGTCCAGCGGAAAAAGGCCTCAAAAACGGGTGGGCTATAGCCTTGGGGGGAGGGGCTGGCCAACTTCGTCCGCCGGACTCGGAATGGCGCGAGACTTTGCGAGGTGCCTCCGTGTGCCAAAAATAGGCCGCGGGCACAGCCGCGCCCAAAAATACCCGCCCGAAGGCCGGGGCGCCAAGTTCGTCCAGCGGAAAAAGGCCACAAAAATGGGTGGGCTATAGCCTTGGGGGGTGGGGCTGGCCAACTTCGTCCGCCGGACTTGGAATGACGCGAGACTTTACGAGGCGCCTCCGTGTGCCAAAAATAGGCCGCGGGCACAGCCGCGCCCAAAAATACCCGCCCGAAGGCCGGGGCGCCAAGTTCGTCCTGCGGAAAAAGGCCACAAAAACGGGTGGGCTATAGCCTTGGGGGGTGGGGCTGGCCAACTTCGTCCGCCGGACTCGGAATGGCGCGAGACTTTTCAAGGTGCCTCCGTGTGCCAAAAATAGGACGCGGACACAGCCGCGCCCCAAAATACCCGCCCGATGGCTGGGGCGCCATGTTCATCCAGCGGAAAAGGCCACAAAAACGGGTGGGCTATAGCCTTGGGGGGTGGGGCTGGCCAACTTCGTCCGCCGGACTCGGAATGGCGTAAGACTTTGCGAGGCGCCTCCGTGTGCCAAAAATAGGCCACGGGCACAGCCGTGCCCAAAAATACCCGCCCGAAGGCCGGGCCACCAAGTTTGTCTTGCGGAAAAAGGCCACAAAAACGGGTGGGCTATAGCCTTGGGGGGTGGGGCTGGCCAACTTCGTCCGCCGGACTCGGAATGGCGCGAGACTTTGCGAGGCGCCTCCGTGCGCCAAAAATAGGCCGCGGGCACAGCCGCGAACTAAAATACCCGCCCGAAGGCCAGGGCGCCAAGTTCGTCCAGCGGAAAAGGCCACAAAAACGGGTGGGCTATAGCCTTGGGGGGTGGGGCTGGCCAACTTCGTCCGCCGGACTCGGAATGGCGTAAGACTTTGCGAGGCGCCTCCGTGTGCCAAAAATAGGCCACGGGCACAGCCGCGCCCAAAAATACCCGCCCGAAGGCCGGGCCACCAAGTTTGTCCTGCGGAAAAAGGCCACAAAAACGGGTGGGCTATAGCCTTGGGGGGTGGGGCTGGCCAACTTCGTCCGCCGGACTCGGAATGGCGCGAGACTTTGCGAGGCGCCGGCGTGTGCCAAAAATAGGCCGCGGTCACAGCCGCGAACAAAAATACCCGCCCGAGGGCCGGGGCGCCAAGTTCGTCCAGCGGAAAAAGGCCACAAAAACGGGTGGGCTAGAGCCTTGGGGGGTGGGTCTGGCCAACTTCGTCCGCCGGACTCGGAATGGCGCGAGACTTTGCGAGGCGCCTCCGTGTGCCAAAAATAGGCCGCGGGCACAGCCGCGCCAAAAAATACCCGCCCGAAGACCGGGGCGCCACGTTCGCCCTGCGGAAAAAGGACACAAAAACGGGTGGGCTATAGCCTTGGGGAGTGGGGCTGGCCAACTTCGTCCGCCGGACTCGGAATGGCGCGAGACTTTGCGAGGTGCCGCCGTGCGCCAAAAATAGGCCGCGGGCATAGCCGCGAACAAAAATACCCGCCCGAAGGCCGGGGCGCCAAGTTCGTCCAGCCCGAAAAAGGCCACAAAAACGGGTGGGCTATAGCCTTGGGGGGTGGGGCTGGCCAACTTCGTCCGTCGGACTCGGAATGGCGCGAGACTTTGCGAGGCGCCTCCGTGTGCCAAAAATAGGCCGCGGGCACAGCCGCGCCCAAAAATACCCGCCCGAAGACCGGGGCGCCACGTTCGTCCTGCGGAAAAAGGCTACAAAAACGGGTGGGCTATAGCCATGGGGAGTGGGGCTGGCCAACTTCGTCCGCCGGACTCGGAATGGCGCGAGACTTTACGGGGCGCCGCCGTGCGCCAAAAATAGGCCGCGGGCACAGCCGCGAACAAAAATACCCGCCCGAAGGCCGGGGCGCCAAGTTCGTCCAGTGGAAAAAGGCCACAAAAACGGGTGGGCTATAGCCTTGGGGGGTGGGGCTGGCCAACTTCGTCCGCCGGACTCGGAATGGCGCGAGAATTTGAGAGGCGCATCCGTGTGCCAAAAATAGGCCGCGCGCACAGCCGCACCCAAAAATACCCGCCCGAAGGCTGGGGCGCCAAGTTCGTCCAGCGGTAAAAGTGCACAAAAACGGGTGGGCTATAGCCTTGGGGGGTGGGGCTGGCCAACTTCGTCCGCCGAACTCGGAATGGCGTAAGACTTTACGAGGCGCCTCCGTGTGCCAAAAATAGGCCGCGGACACAGCCGCGCCCAAAAATACCCGCCCGAAGGCCGGGGCGCCATGTTCGTCCAGCGGACAAAGGCCACAAAAACGGGTGGGCTATAGCATTGGGGGGTGGGGCTGGCCAACTTCGTCCGCAGGACTCGGAATGGTGCGAGACTTTGCGAGACACCTCCGTGTACCAAAAATAGGCCGCGGGCACAGCCGCGGCCAAAAATACCCGCCCGAAGGCCGGGGCGCCAAGTTCGTCCAGCATAAAAAGGCCACAAAAACGGGGGGGCTATAGCATTGGGGGGTGGGGCTGGCCAACTTCGTCCGCCGGACTCGGAATGGCGCGAGACTTTGCGAGACACCTCCGTGTACCAAAAATAGGCCGCGGGCACAGCTGCGCCCAAAAATACCCGCCCGAAGGCCGGGGCGCCAAGTTCGTCCAGCGGAAAAAGGCCACAAAAACGGGTGGGCTATAGCCTTGGGGGGTGGGGCTGGCCAACTTCGTCCGCCGGACTCGGAATGGCGCGAGGCATTACGAGGGCCCTCCGTGTGCCAAAAATAGGCCGCGGGCACAGCCGCGCCCAAAAATAATCGCCCGAAGGCCGGGGCGCCAAGTTCGTCCAGCGGAAAAAGGCCACAAAAACGGGTGGGCTATAGCCTTGGGGGGTGGGGCTGGCCAACTTCGTCCGCCGGACTCGGAATGGCGCGAGACATTGCGAGGCACCTCCGTGTGCCAAAAATAGGCCGCGGGCACAGCCGCGCCCAAAAATACCCACCCGAAGGCCGGGGCGCCAAGTTCGTCCAGCGGAAAAAGGCCACAAAAACGGGTGGGCTATAGCCTTGGGGGGTGGGGCTGGCCAACTTCGTCCGCCGGACTCGGAATGGCGCGAGACATTGCGAGGCCCCTCCGTGTGCCAAAAATAGGCCGCGGGCACAGCCGCGCCCAAAAATACCCACCCGAAGGCCGGGGCGCCAAGTTCGTCCAGCGGAAAAAGGACACAAAAACGGGTGGGCTATAGCCTTGGGGGGTGGGGCTGGCCAACTTCGTCCGCCGGACTCGGAATAGCGCGAGACTTTGCGAGGCGCCTCCGTGTGCCAAAAATAGGCCGCGGGCACAGCCGCGCCAAAAAATACCTGCCCGAAGGCCGGGGCGCCAAGTTCGTCCAGCGGAAAAAGGCCTCAAAAACGGGTGGGCTATAGCCTTGGGGGGAGGGGCTGGCCAACTTCGTCCGCCGGACTGGGAATGGCGCGAGACTTTGCGAGGTGCCTCCGTGTGCCAAACATAGGCCGCGGGCACAACCGCGCCCAAAAATACCTGCCCGAAGGCCGGGGCGCCAAGTTCGTCCAGCGGAAAAAGGCCACAAAAACGGGTGGGCTATAGCCTTGGGGGGTGGGGCTGGCCAACTTCGTCCGCCGGACTCGGAATGGCGCGAGACTTTGCGAGGCGCCTCCGTGTGCCAAAAATAGGCCGCGGGCACAGACGCGCCCAAAAATACCCGCCCGAAGGCCGGGGTGCCATGTTCGTCCAGCGGAAAAAGGCCACAAAAACGGGTGGGCTATAGCCTTGGGGGGTGGGGCTGGCCAACTTCGTCCGCCGGACTCGGAATGGCGCGAGACTTTACGAGGCGCCTCCGTGTGCCAAAAATAGGCCGCGGGCACAGCCGCGCCCAAAAATACCCACCCGAAGGCCGGGGCGCCAAGTTCGTCCAGCGGAAAAAGGCCACAAAAACGGGTGGGCTATAGCCTTGGGGGGTGGGGCTGGCCAAGTTCGTCCGCCGGACTCGGAATGGCGCGAGACTTTACGAGGCTCCTCCGTGTGCCAAAAATAGGCCGCGGGCACAGCCGCGCCCAAAAATACCCGCCCGAAGGCCGGGGCGCCAAGTTCGTCCAGCGGAAAAAGGCCACAAAAACGGGTGGGCTATAGCCTTGGGGGGTGGGGCTGGCCCACTTCGTCCGCCGGACTCGGAATGGTGCGAGACTTTGCAAGGCGCCTCCGTGTGCCAAAAATAGGCCGCGGGAACAGCCGCGCCAAAAAATACCCGCCCAAAGGCCGGGGCGCCAAGTTCGTCCAGCGGAAAAAGGCCACAAAAACGGGTGGGCTATAGCCTTGGGGGGTGGGGCTGGCCAACTTCGTCCGCCGAACTCGGAATGGCGCAAGACTTTACGAGGCGCCTCCGTGTGCCAAAAATAGGCCGCGGACACAGCCGCGCCCAAAAATACCCGCCCGAAGGCCGGGGCGCCATGTTCGTCCAGCGGACAAAGGCCACAAAAACGGGTGGGCTATAGCATTGGGGGGTGGGGCTGGCCAACTTCGTCCGCCGGACTCGGAATGGCGCGAGACTTTGCGAGACACCTCCGTGTACCAAAAATAGGCCGCGGGCACAGCCGCAGCCAAAAATACCCGCCCGAAGGCCGGGGCGCCAAGTTCGTCCAGCAGAAAAAGGCCACAAAAACGGTGGGGCTATAGCATTGGGGGGTGGGGCTGGCCAACTTCGTCCGCCGGACTCGGAATGGCGCGAGACTTTGCAAGACACCTCCGTGTACCAAAAATAGGCCGCGGGCACAGCCGCGGCCAAAAATACCCGCCCGAAGGCCGGGGCGCCAAGTTCGTCCAGCAGAAAAAGGCCACAAAAACGGGTGGGCTATAGCCTTGGGGGGTGGGGCTGGCCAACTTCGTCCGCCGGACTCGGAATGGCGCGAGACTTTGCGAGGCGCCTCCGTGTGCCAAAAATAGGGCGCGGGGACAGCCGCGCCCAAAATTACTGCCCGAAGGCCGGGGCGCCAAGTTCGTCCAGCGGAAAAAGGCCACAAAAACGGGTGGGCTATAGCCTTGGGGGGTGGGGCTGGCCAACTTCGTCCGCCGGACTCGGAATGGCGCGAGACATTACGAGGCGCCTCCGTGTGCCAAAAATAGGCCGCGGGCACAGCCGCGCCCAAAAATACCCGCCCGAAGGCCGGGGCGCCAAGTTCGTCCAGCGGAAAAAGGCCACAAAAACGGGTGGGCTATAGCATTGGGGGGTGGGGATGGCCAACTTCGTCCGCCGGACTCGGAATGGCGCGAGACTTTTGGAGGCGCCTCCGAGTGCCAAAAATAGGCCGCGGGCACAGACGCGCCCAAAAATACCCGCCCGAAGGCCGGGGTGCCATGTTCGTCCAGCGGAAAAAGGCCACAAAAACGGGTGCGCTATAGCCTTGGGGGGTGGGGCCGGCCCACTTCGTCCGCCAGACTCGGAAAGGCGTGAGACTTTGCGAGGCGTCTCCGTGTGCCAAAAATAGGCCGTGGGCACAACCGCGCCCAAAAATACCCGCCCGAAGGCCGGGGCGCCAAGTTCGTCCAGCGGAAAAAGGCCACAAAAACGGGTGGGCCATAGCCTTGGGGGGTGGGGCTGGCCGACTTCGTCCGCCTGACTCGGAATGGCGCGAGACTTTGCGAGGCGCCTCCGTGTGGCAAAAATATGCCGCGGGCAAAGCCGCGCCCAAAAATACCCGCCCGAAGGCCGGGGCGCCAAGTTCGTCCAGCGGAAAAAGGCCACAAAAACGGGTGGGCCATAGCCTTGGGGGGTGGGGCTGGCCGACTTCGTCCGCCTGACTCGGAATAGCGCGAGACTTTGCGAGGCGCCTCCGTGTGGCAAAAATATGCCGCGGGCAAAGCCGCGCCCAAAAATACCCGCCCGAAGGCCGGGGCGCCAAGTTCGTCCAGCGGAAAAAGGCCACAAAAACGGGTGGGCTATAGCCTTGGGGGGTGGGGCCGGCCAACTTCGTCCGCCAGACTCGGAAAGGCGTGAGACTTTGCGAGGCGCCTCCGTGTGCCAAAAATATGCCGCGGGCACAGCCGCGCCCAAAAATACCCGCCCGAAGGCCGGGGCGCCAAGTTCGTCCAGCGGAAAAAGGCCACAAAAACGGGTGGGCTATAGCCTTGGGGGGTGGGGCTGGCCAACTTCATCCGCCAGACTCGGAATTGCGCGAGACTTTGCGGGGCGCCTCAGTGCGCCAAAAATAGGCCGCGGGCACAGCCGCGCCCAAAAAGACCCGCCCGAAGGCCGGGGCGCCAAGTTCGTCCAGAGGAAAAAGGCCACGAAAACGGGTGGGCTATAGCCTTGGGGGGTGGGGCTGGCCAACTTCGTCTGCCGGACTCGAAATGGTGCGAGACATTGCGAGGCACCTCCGTGTGCCAAAAATAGGCCGCGGGCACAGCCGCGTCCCAAAATACCCGCCCGAAGGCCGGGGCGCCAAGTTCGTCCAGCGGAAAAAGGCCACAAAAACGGGTGCGCTATAGCCTTGGGGGGTGGGGCCGGCCCACTTCGTCCGCCAGACTCGGAAAGGCGTGAGACTTTGCGAGGCACCTCCGTGTGCCAAAATTAGGCCGCGGGCACAGCCGCGTCCAAAAATACCCGCCCGAAGGCCGGGGCGCCAAGTTCGTCCAGCGGAAAAAGGCCACGAAAACAGGTGGGCTATAGCCTTGGGGGGTGGGGATGGCCAACTTCGTCCGCCGGACTCGGAATGGCGCGAGACTTTTCGAGGCGCCTCCGAGTGCCAAAAATAGGCCGCGGGCACAGACGCGCCCAAAAATACCCGCCCGAAGGCCGGGGTGTCATGTTCGTCCAGCGGAAAAAGGCCACAAAAACGGGTGCGCTATAGCCTTGGGTGGTGGGGCCGGCCCACTTCGTCCGCCAGACTCGGAAAGGCGTGAGACTTTGCGAGGCGCCTCCGTGTGCCAAAAATAGGCCGTGGGCACAACCGCGCCCAAAAATACCCGCCCGAAGGCCGGGGCGCCAAGTTCGTCCAGCGGAAAAAGGCCACAAAAACGGGTGGGCCATAGCCTTGGGGGTGGGGCTGGCCGACTTCGTCCGCCTGACTCGGAATGGCGCGAGACTTTGCGAGGCGCCTCCGTGTGGCAAAAATATGCCGCGGGCAAAGCCGCGGCCAAAAATACCCGCCCGAAGGCCGGGGCGCCAAGTTCGTCCAGCGGAAAAAGGCCACAAAAACGGGTGGGCTATAGCATTGGGGGGTAGGGATGGCCAACTTCGTCCGCCGGACTCGGAATGGCGCGAGACTTTTCGAGGCGCCTCCGAGTGCCAAAAATAGGCCGCGGGCACAGACGTGCTCAAAAATACCCGCCCGAAGGCCGGGGTGCCATGTTCGTCCAGCGGAAAAAGGCCACAAAAACGGGTGCGCTATAGCCTTGGGGGGTGGGGCCGGCCCACTTCGTCCGCCAGACTCGGAAAGGCGTGAGACTTTGCGAGGCGCCTCCGTGTGCAAAAATAGGCCGTGGGCACAACCGCGCCCAAAAATACCCGCCCGAAGGCCGGGGCGCCAAGTTCGTCCAGCGGAAAAAGGCCACAAAAACGGGTGGGCCATAGCCTTGGGGGGTGGGGCTTGCCGACTTCGTCCGCCTGACTCGGAATGGCGCGAGACTTTGCGAGGCGCCTCCGTGTGGCAAAAATATGCCGCGGGCAAAGCCGCGCCCAAAAATACCCGCCCGAAGGCCGGGGCGCCAAGTTCGTCCAGCGGAAAAAGGCCACGAAAACAGGTGGGCTATAGCCTTGGGGGGTGGGGCTGGCCAACTTCGTCTGCCGGACTCGAAATGGTGCGAGACTTTGCGAGGCGCCTCCGTGTGCCAAAAATAGGCCGCGGGCACAGCCGCGCCCTAAAATACCCGCCCGAAGGCCGTGGCGCCAAGTTCGTCCAGCGGAAAAAGACCACGAAAACTGGTGGGCTATAGCCTTGGAGGGTGGGGCTGGCCGAATTCGTCTGCCGGACTCGGAATGGCGCGAGAATTTGCGAGGCACGTCCGTGTGCCAAAAATACACCGCGGGCACAGCCGCGCCCAAAAATACCCGCCCGAAGGCCGGCGCGCCAAGTTTGTCCAGCGGAAAAAGGCCACAAAAACGGGTGGGCTATAGCCTTGGGGGGTGGGGCCGGCCGATTTCGTCCGCCGGACTCGGAATGGCGCGAGACTTTCCGAGGCACCTCCGTGTGGCCAAAATAGGCCGCGGGCAAAGCCGCGCCCAAAAATACCCACCCGAATGCCGTGGCGCCAAGTTCGTCCAGCGGAAAAAGGCCACGGAAACGGGTGGGCAATAGCCTTGGGGGGTTGGGCTGGCCGACTTCGTCCGCCGGACTCGGAATGGCGCGAGACTTTGCGAGGCGCCTCCTTGTGCCAAAAATAGGCCCCGGGCACAGCCGCGCCCAAAAATACCGACCCGAAGGCCGGGGCGCCATGTTCGTCCAGCGGAAAAAGGCCACAAAAACAGGTGGGCAATAGCCTTGGGGGGTGGGGCTGGCCCACTTCGTCCGCCGGACTCGGAATGGCGCGAGAATTTGTGAGGCACGTCCGTGTGCCAAAAATAGGCCACGGGAACAGCCGCGCCCTAAAATACCCGCCCAAAGGCCGGGGAGCAAAGTTCGTCCAGCGGAAAAAGGCCACAAAAACGGGTGGGCTATAGCCTTCGGGGGTGGGGCTGGCCAACTTCGTCCGCCGGACTCGGAATGGCGCGAGACTTTGCGAGGCGCCTCCGTGTGCCAAAAATAGGCCGCGGGCACAGCCGCACCTAAAAATACCCGCACGAAGGCCGAGACGCCAAGTTCGTCCAGCGGAAAAAGGCCACAAAAACGGGTGGGCTATAGCCTTGGGGGGTGGAGCGGTCCAAGTTCGTCCGCCGGACTCGGAATCGCGCGAGACTTTGCGAGGCGCCTCCTTGTGCCAAAACTAGGCCGCGGGCACAGCCGCGCCCAAAAATACCGACCCGAAGGCCGGGGCGCCATGTTCGTCCAGCGGAAAAAGGCCAAAAAAACGGGTGGGCTATAGCCTTGGGGGGTGGAGCGGTCCAACTTCGTCCGCTGGACTCAGAATCGCGCGAGAGTTTGCGAGGCGCCTCCTTGTGCCAAAAATAGGCCGCGGGCACAGCCGCGCCCAAAAATACCGACCCGAAGGCCGGGGCGCCAAGTTCGTCCAGCGGAAAAAGGCCACAAAAACGGGTGGGCTATATAGCCTTGGGGGGTGGGGCTGCCCAACTTCGTCCGCCGGACTCGGAATGGCGCGAGACTTTGCGAGGGGCCTCCGTGTGCCAAAAATAGGCCGCGGGCACAGCCGCGCTAAAAAATAACCACCCGAAGGTCGGGACGCCAAGTTCGTCCAGAGGAAAAAGGCCACAAAAACGGGTGGGCTATAACCTTGGGGGGTGGGGCTGGCCAACTTCGTCCGCCGGACTCGGAATGGCGCGAGACTTTGCGAGCGGCCTCCGTGTGCCAAAAATAGGCCGCGGACACAGCCGCGTCCAAAAATAACCGCCCGAAGGCCGAGGCACCAAGTTCATCCAGCGGAAAAAGGCCACAAAAACGGGTGGGCTATAGCCTTGCGGGGTCGGTCAGGCCAACTTCGTCCGCCGGACACGGAATGGCGCGAGACTTTGCGAGGGACCTCCGTGTGCCAAACATAGGCCGCGTGTACAGCCGCGCCCAAAAATAACCGCCCAAAGGCTGGGGCGCCAAGTTCGTCCAGCGGAAAAAGGCCACAAAAACGGGTGGGCTATAGCCTTGGGGGGTGGGGCTGGCCAACTTCTTCCGCCGGTCTCGGAATGGCGCGATACTTTGCGAGGGGCCTCCGTGTGCCAAAAATACGCCGCGGGCACAGAGACGCCCAAAAATAACCCCCCGAAGGCCGGGGCGCCAAGTTCGTCGAACGGAAAAAGGCCACAAAAACGGGTGGGCTATAGCCTTGGGGGGTGGGGCTGGCCAACTTCGTCCGCCGGACTCGGAATGGCGCGAGACTTTGCGAGGGGCCTCCGTGTGCCAAAAATAGGCCGTGGGCACAGCCGCGCTCAAAAATAACCGCCCGAAGGTCGGGGCGCCAAGTTCGTCCAGCGGAAAAAGGCCACAAAAACGGGTGGGCTATAACCTTGGGGGGTGGGGTTGGCCAACTTCGTCCGCCGGACTCGGAATGGCGCGAGACTTTGCGAGCGGCCTCCGTGTGCCAAAAATAGGCCGCGGGCACAGCCGCGCCCAAAATTAACCGCCCGAAGGCCGAGGCACCAAGTTCATCCAGCGGAAAAAGGCCACAAAAACGGGTGGGCTATAGCCTTGGGGGGTGGGGCTGGCAAACTTCGTCCGCCGGAGACGGAATGGCGCGAGACTTTGCGAGGGACCTCCGTGTGCCAAACATAGGCCGCGTGTACAGCCGCGCCCAAAAATAACCGCCAAAAGGCTGGGGCGCCAAGTTCGTCCAGCGGAAAAAGGCCACAAAAACGGGTGGGCTATAGCCTTGGGGGGTGGGGCTGGCCAACTTCGTCCGCCGGAATCGGAATGGCGCGAGACTTTACAAGGCACCTCCGTGTGCCAAGAATAGGCAGCAGGCATAGCCGCGCCCAAAAATAACCCCCCGAAGGCCGGGGCGCCAAGTTCGTCTAGCGGAAAAAGGCCACAATAACGGGTGGGCTATAGCCTTTGGGGGTGGCGCTGACCAACTTCTTCCGCCGGTCTCGGAATGGCGCGAGACTTTGCGAGGGGCCTCCGTGTGCCAAAAATACGCCGCGGGCACAGAGACGCCCAAAAATAACCGCCCGAAGGCCGGGGCGCCAAGTTCGTCCAACGGAAAAAGGCCACAAAAACGGGTGGGCTATAGCCTTGGGGGGTGGGGCTGGCCAACTTCATCCGCCGGACTCGGAATGGCGCGAGACTTTGCGAGGGGCCTCCGTGTGCCAAAAATAGGCCGCGGGCACAGCCGCGCTAAAAAATAACCGCCCGAAGGTCGGGACGCCAAGTTCGTCCAGAGGAAAAAGGCCACAAAAACGGGTGGGCTATAACCTTGGGGGGTGGGGCTGGCCAACTTCGTCCGCCGGACTCGGAATGGCGCGAGACTTTGCGAGCGGCCTCCGTGTGCCAAAAATAGGCCGCGGACACAGCCGCGTCCAAAAATAACCGCCCGAAGGCCGAGGCACCAAGTTCATCCAGCGGAAAAAGGCCACAAAAACGGGTGGGCTATAGCCTTGGGGGGTGGGGCTGGCAAACTTCGTCCGCCGGACTCGGAATGGCGCGAGACTTTGCGAGGGACCTCCGTGTGCCAAACATAGGCCGTGCGCACAGTTGCGCCCAAAAATAACCGCCCGAAGGCCGGGGCGCCAAGTTCGTCCAGCGGAAAAAGGCCACAAAAACGCGTGGGCTATAGCCTTGGGGGGTGGGGCTGGCCAACTTCGTCCGCCGGGCTCGGAATGGCGCAAGACTTTGCGAGGGGCCTCCGTGTGCCCAAAATAGGCCGCGGGCACAGCCGCGCCCAAAAATAACCTCCCGAAGGCCGGGGCGCCAAGTTCGTCCAGCGTAAAAAGGCCACAAAAACGGGTGGGCTATAGCCTTGGGGGGTGGGGCCGGCCAACTTCGTCCGCTGGACTCGGAATGGCGCGAGACTCTACTAGGCGCCTCCGTGTGCCAAGAATAGGCCGCAGGCACAGCCACGCCGAAAAATAAACGCCCGAAGGCCGGGGCGCCAAGTTCGTCTAGCGGAAAAAGGCCACAATAACGGGTGGGCTATAGCCTTGGGGGGTGGCGCTGGCCAACTTCTTCCGCCGGTCTCGGAATGGCGCGATACTTTGCGAGGGGCCTCCGTGTGCCAAAAATACGCTGCGGGCACAGAGACGCCCAAAAATAACCCCCCGAAGGCCGGGGCGCCAAATTCGACCAACGGAAAAAGGCCACAAAAACGGGTGGGCTATAGCCTTGGGGGGTGGGGCTGGCCATCTTCGTCCGCCGGACTCGGAATGGCGCGAGCCTTTGCGAGGGGCCTCCGTGTGCCAAAAATAGGCCGTGGGCACAGCCGCGCTCAAAAATAACCGCCCGAAGGTCGGGGCGCCAAGTTCGTCCAGCGGAAAAAGGCCACAAAAACGGGTGGGCTATAACCTTGGGGGGTGGGGTTGGCCAACTTCGTCCGCCGGACTCGGAATGGCGCGAGACTTTGCGAGCGGCCTCCGTGTGCCAAAAATAGGCCGCGGGCACAGCCGCGCCCAAAAATAACCGCCCGAAGGCCGAGGCACCAAGTTCATCCAGCGGAAAAAGGCCACAAAAACGGGTGGGCTATAGCCTTGGGGGGTGGGGCTGGCAAACTTCGTCCGCCGGACACGGAATGGCGCGAGACTTTGCGAGGGACCTCCGTGTGCCAAACATAGGCCGCGTGTACAGCCGCGCCCAAAAATAACCGCCCAAAGGCTGGGGCGCCAAGTTCGTCCAGCGGAAAAAGGCCACAAAAACGGGTGGGCTATAGCCTTGGGGGGTGGGGCTGGCCAACTTCGTCCGCCGGACTCGGAATGGCGCGAGACTTTACTAGGCGCCTCCGTGTGCCAAGAATAGGCAGCAGGCATAGCCGCGCCCAAAAATAACCGCCCGAAGGCCGAGGCGCCAAGTTCGTCTAGCGGAAAAAGGCCACAATAACGGGTGGGCTATAGCCTTTGGGGGTGGCGCTGACCAACTTCTTCCGCCGGTCTCGGAATGGCGCGAGACTTTGCGAGGCGCCTCCGTGTGCCAAAAATAGACCGCGGGCACAGCCGCGCCCAAAAATACCAGCCTGAAGGCCGGGGCGCCAAGTTCCTCTAGCGGAAAAAGGCCACAATAACGGGTTGGCTATAGCCTTTGGGGGTGGCGCTGACCAACTTCTTCCGCCGGTCTCGGAATGGCGCGAGACTTTGCGAGGCGCCTCCGTGTGCCAAAAATAGACCGCGGGCACAGCCGCGCCCAAAAATAATCTCCCGAAGGCCGGGGCGCCAAGTTCGTCCAGCGGAAAAAGGCCACAAAAACGGGTGGGCTATAGCCTTGGGGGGTGGGGTTGGCCAACTTCGTCCGCCGGACTCGGAATGGCGCGAGACTTTGCGAGGGGACTCTGTGTGCCTAAAATAGGCCGCGGGCACAACTGCGCCCAAAAATAACCACCCGAATGCCGGGGCGCCAAGTTCGTCCAGCGGAAAAAGGCCACAAAAACGGGTGGGCTATAGCCTTGGGGGGTGGGGCTGGCCAACTTCGTCCGCCGGACTCGGAATGGCGCGAGACTTTGCGAGGGGCCTCCGTGTGCAAAAATAGGACATGGGCACAGCCGCGCCCAAAAATAACCGCCCGAAGGCCGGGGCGCCAAGTTCGTCCGGCGGAAAAAGGCGAAAAAAACGGGTGGGCTATAGCCTTGGCGGGTGGGGCTGGCCAACTTCGTCCGCCGGACTCGGAATAGCGCGAGACTTTACGAGGAGCCTCCGTGTGCCAAAAATAGGCCGCGGGCACAGCCGCGCCCAAAAATACCCGCCCGAAGGCCGGGGCGCCAAGTTCGTCCAGCGGAAAAAGGCCACAAAAACGGGTGGGCTATAGCCTTGGGGGGTGGGGCTGGCCCACTTCATCCGCCGGACTCGGAATGGCGCGAGATTTTGCGAGGCGCCTCCGTGTGCTAAAAATAGGCCGCGGGCAAAGCCGCGCCCAAAAATACCCACCCGAAGGCCGGGGCGCCAAGTTCGTCCAGCGGAAAAAGGCCACAAAAACGGGTGGGCTATAGCCTTGGGGGGTGGGGCTGGCCAACTTCGTCCGCCGGACTCGGAATGGCGTGAGACTTTGCGAGGTGCTTCCGTGTGCAAAAAATAGACTGCAGGCACAGCCGCGCCCAAAAATACCCGCCCGAAGGCTGGGGCGCCAAGTTCGTCCAGCGGAAAAAGGCCACAAAAACGGGTGGACTATAGCCTTGGCGGGTGGGGCTGGCCGACTTCGTCCGCCGGACTCGGAATGGCGCGAGACTTTGCGAGGCGCCTCCGTGTGCCAAAAATAGGCCGCGGGCACAGCCGCTCCCAAAAATACCCGCCCGAAGGCCGGGGCGCCAAGTTCGTCCAGCGGAAAAAGGCCACAAAAATGGGTGGGCTATAGCCTTGGCGGGTGGGGCCGGTGAACTTCGTCCGCCGGACTCGGAATGGCGCGAGACTTTGCGAGGCGCCTCCGTGTGCCAAAAATAGGCCGCGGGCACAGCCGCGCACAAAATTACCCGCCCGAAGGACGGGGCGCCAAGTTCGTCCAGCGGAAAAAGGCCACAAAAACGGGTGGGCTCTAGCCTAGGGGGGTGGGGCTGGCCAACTTCGTCCGCCGGACTCGGAATGGCGCGAGACTTTACGAGGCGCCTCCGTGCACCAAAAATAGGACGCGGGCACAGCCGCTCCCAAAAATACCCGCCCGAAGGCCGGGACGCCATGTTCGTCCAGCGGAAAAAGGCCACAAAAACGGGTGGGCTAGCCTTGGGGGGTGGGGCTGGCCAACTTCGTCCGCCGGACTCGGAATGACGTGAGACTTTGCGAGGCACCTCCGTGTGCCAAAAATAGGCCCGGGCACAGCCGCGCCCAAAAATACCCACCCGAAGGATGGGGCGCCAAGTTCGTCCAGCGGAAAAAGGCCACAAAAACGGGTGGGCTATAGCCTTGGGGGGTGGGGCTGGCCAACTTCGTCCGCCGGACTCGGAATGGCGCGAGACTTTGCGAGGCGCCTCCGTGTGCCGAAAATAGGCCGCGGACACAGCCGCGCCCAAAAATACCCGCCCGAAGGCCGGGGCGCCAAGTTCGTCCAGCGGAAAAAGGCCACAAAAACGGGTGGGCTATAGCCTTGGGGGGTGGGGCTGGCCAACATCGTCCACCGGACTTGGAATGGTGCCAGACATTGCGAGGCACCTCCGTGTGCCAACAATAGGCCGCGGGCACAGCCGCACCCAAAAATACCCGCCCGAAGGATGGGGCGCCAAGTTCGTCCAGCGGAAAAAGGCCACAAAAATGGGTGGGCTATAGCCTTGGGGGGTGGGGCTGGCAAACTTCGTCCGCCGGACTCGGAATGGTGCGAGACTTTACGAGGCACCTCCGTGTGCCAAAAATAGACCGCGGGCACAGCCGCGCAAAAAATTACCCGCCCGAAGGACGGGGCGCCAAGTTCGTCCAGCGGAAAAAGGCCACAAAAACGGGTGGGCTATAGCCTAGGGGGGTGGGGATGGCCAACTTCGTCCGCCGGACTCGGAATGGCGCGAGACTTTGCGAGGTGCCTCCGTGTACCAAAAATAAGCCGCGGGCACAGCCGCTCCCAAAAATACCCGCCCGAAGGCCGGGGCGCCAAGTTCGTCCAGCGGAAAAAAGCCACAAAAACGGGTGGGCTATAGCCTTGGGGGGTGGGGCTGGCCAACTTCGTCCGCCGGACTCGGAATGACGCGAGCCTTTGGGAGGCGCCTCCGTGTGCTAAAAATAGGCCGCGGGCACAGCCGCTCCCAAAAATACCCGCCCGAAGGCCGGGGCGCCAAGTTCGTCCAGCGGAAAAAAGCCACAAAAACGGGTGGGCTATAGCCTTGGGGGGTGGGGCTGGCCAACTTCGTCCGCCGGACTCGGAATGGCGCGAGACTTTGCGAGGCACCTCCGTGTGCCAAAAATAGGCCGCGGGCGCAGCCGCGCCCAAAAATACCGGCCCGAAGGCCGGGGCGCCAAGTTCGTCCAGCGGAAAAAGGCCACAAAAACGGGTGGGCTATAGCCTTGGGGTGTGGGGCTGGCCAACTTCGTCCGCCTGACTCGGAATGACGCAAGACTTTGCGAGGCACCTCCGTGTGTGAAAAATAGGCCCGGGCACAGCCGCGCCCAAAAATACCCGCCCGAAGGCCGGGGCGCCAAGTTCGTCCAGCGGAAAAAAGCCACAAAAACGGGTGGGCTATAGCCTTGGGGGTTGGGGCTGGCCAACTTCGTCCGCCGGACTCGGAATGGCACGAGACTTTACGAGGCGCCTCCGTTTGCCAAAAATAGGCCGCGGGCACAGCCGCGCCCAAAAATAGCCGCTCGAAGGCCGCGGCGCCAAGTTCGTCCAGCGGAAAAAGGCCACAAAAACGGGTGGGTTATAGCCTTTGGGGGGGGGCTGGCCAACTTCGTCCGCCGGACTCGGAATGGTGCGAGACTTTGCGAGGCGCCTCCGTGTGCCAAAAATAGGCCACGGGCACAGCCGCAGCCAAAAATACCCGCCCGAAGGGCGGGGCGCCAAGTTCGTGCAGCGGAAAATGGCCACAAAAACGGGTGGGCTATAGCCTTGGGGGGTGGGGCTTGCCAACTTCGTCCGCTGGACTCGGAATGGCGCGAGACTTTGCGAGGCGCCTCCGTGTGCCAAAAATAGGCTGCGGGCACAGCCGCGCCCAAAAATACCCACCCGAAGGCCGGGGCGCCAAGTTCGTCCAGCGGAAAAAGGCCACAAAAACGGATGGCGAATAGCCCTGGGGGGTGGGGCTGGCCAACTTCGTCCGCCGGACTCGGAATGGCGCGAGACTTTGCGAGGTGCCTCCGTGTGCCAAAAATAGGCCATGGGCACAGCCGCGCCCAAAAATACCCGTCCGAAGCCCGGGGCGCCAAGTTCGTCCAGCGGAAAAAGGCCACAAAAATGGGTGGGCTATAGCCTTGGGGGGTGGGGCTGGCCAAATTCGTCCGCCGGACTCGGAATGGCGCGAGACTTTGCGAGGTGCCTCCGTGTGCAAAAAATAGGCCGCGGGCACAGCCGCGCCCAAAAATACCCGCCCGAAGGACGGGGCGCCAAGTTCGTCCAGCGGAAAAAGGCCACAAAAACGGGTGGGCTATAGCCTAGGGGGGTGGGGCTGGCCAACTTCGTCCGCCGGACTCGGAATGGCGCGAGACTTTACGAGGCGCCTCCGTTTGCCAAAAATAGGCCGCGGGCACAGCCGCGCCCAAAAATACCCGCTCGAAGGCCGCGGCGCCAAGTTCGTCCAGCGGAAAAAGGCCACAAAAACGGGTGGGTTATAGCCTTTGGGGGGGGGGCTGGCCAACTTCGTCCGCCGGACTCGGAATGGTGCGAGACTTTGCGAGGCGCCTCCGTGTGCCAAAAATAGGCCGCGGGCACAGCCGCAGCCAAAAATACCCGCCCGAAGGGCGGGGCGCCAAGTTCGTGCAGCGGAAAATGGCCACAAAAACGGGTGGGCTATAGCCTTGGGGGGTGGGGCTTGCCAACTTCGTCCGCCGGACTCGGAATGGCGCGAGACTTTGCGAGGCGCCTCCGTGTGCTGTGGGGGCAGGCTGCGGGCACAGCCGCGCCCAAAAATACCCGCCCGAAGGCCGGGGCGCCAAGTTCGTCCAGCGGAAAAAGGCCACAAAAACGGATGGCGAATAGCCCTGGGGGGTGGGGCTGGCCAACTTCGTCCGCCGGACTCGGAATGGCGCGAGACTTTGCGAGGCACCTCCGTGTACCAAAAATAGGCCTCGGACACAGCCGCGCCCAAAAATACCTGCCCGAAGGCCGGGGCACCAAGTTCGTCCAGCGGAAAAAGGCCACAAAAACGGGTGGGCTATAGCCTTGGGGGGTGGGCTGGCCAACTTCATCCGCCGGACTTGGAATGGAGCGAAACTTTGCGAGGCGCCTCCGTGTGCCAAAAATAGGCCGCGGGCACAGCCGCGCCCAAAAATACCCGTCCGAAGGCCGGGGCGCCAAGTTCGTCCAGCGGAAAAAGGCCACAAAAACGGGTGGGCTATAGCCTTGGGGGGTGGGGCTGGCCAACTTCGTCCGCCGGACTCGGAATGGCGCGAGACTTTGCGAGGCGCCTCCGTGTGCCAAAAATAGGCCACAGACACAGCCGTACCAAAAAATACCCGCCCGAAGGCTGGGGCGCCAAGTTCGTCCAGCGGAAAAAGGCCACAAAAACGGGTGGGCTATAGCCTTGGCGGGTGGGGCCGGCCAACTTCTTCCGCGGACTCGGAATGGCGCGAGACTTTACGAGGCGCCTCCGTGTGCCAAAAATACGCCGCGGGCACAGCCGCGCCCTAAATTCCCGCCCGAAGGCCGGGGCGCCAAGTTCGTCCAGCGGAAAAAGGCCACGAACACTGGTGGGCTATAGCTATGGAGGGTGGGGCTGGCCGACTTCGTCCGCCGGACCCGGAATGGCGCGAGACTTTGCGAGGCACCTCCGTGTGCCGAAAATACGCCGCGGGCAAAGCCGCGCCCAAAAATACCCGCCCGAAGGCTGGGGCGCCAAGTTCGTCCAGCGGAAAAAGGCCACAAAAACGGGTGGGCTATAGCCTTGGGGGGTGGGCTGGCCAACTTCGTCCGCCGGACCCGGAATGGCGCGAGACTTTGCGAGGCGCCTCCGTGTGCCAAAAATAGGCCGCGGGCACAGCCGCGCCCAAAAATACCCGTACGAGGGCCGGGGCACCAAGTTCGTCCAGCGGAAAAAGGCCACAAAAACGGGTGGGCTATAGCGTTGGGGGGTGGGGCTGGCCAACTTCGTCCGCCGTACTCGGAATGGCGCGAGACTTTGCGAGGCGCCTCCGTGTGCCAAAAATAGGCCGCAGGCACAGCCGCGCCCAAAAATACCCGCCCGAAGGCCGGGGCGCCAAGTTCGTCGAGCGGAAAAAGGCCACAAAAACGGGTGGGCTATAGCCTTGGGGGGTGGGGCCGGCCAACTTCGTCCGCCAGACTCGGAAAGGCGCGAGAATTTGCGAGGCGCCTCCGTGTGCCAAAAATAGGCCGCGGACTCAGCCGCGCCCAAAAATACCCGCCCGAAGGCCGGGGCGCCAAGTTCGTCCAGCGGAAAAAGGCCACAAAAACGGGTGGGCTATAGCCTTGCGGGGTCGGTCAGGCCAACTTCGTCCGCCGGACTCGGAATGGCGCGAGACTTTGCGAGGCCCCTCCGTGTGCCAAAAATAGGCCGGGGGCACAGCCGCACCCAAAAATTCCCGCCCGAAGGCCGGGGCGCCAAGTTCGTCCAGCGGAAAAAGGCCACAAAAACGGGTGGGCTATAGCCTTGGGGGGTGGGGCCGGCCAACTTCGTCCGCCGGGCTCGGAATGGCGCGAGACTTTGCGAGGCACCTCCGTATGCCAAAAATATGCCGCGGGCACAGCCGCGCCCAAAAATACCCGCCCGAAGGCCGGGGCGCCAAGTTCGTCCAGCGGAAAAAGGCCACAAAAACGGGTGGGCTATAGCCTTGGGGGGTGGGCTGGCCAACTTCGTCCGCCGGACTCGGAATGGCGCGAGACTTTGCGAGGCGCCTCCGTGTGCCAAAAATAGGCCGCGGGCACAGCCGCACCCAAAAATACCCACCCGAAGGCCGGGGCGCCAAGTTCGTCCAGCGTAAAAAGGCCACAAAAGCGGGTCGGCTATAGCCTTGGGGGGTGGGGCCGGCCGACTTCGTCCGCCGGACTCGGAATGGCGCGAGACTTTTCGAGGCGCCTCCGTGTGCCAAAAGTAGGCCGCGGGCACAGCCGCGCACAAAAATACCCGCCCGAAGGCTGTGGCGCCAAGTTCGTCCAGCGGAAAAAGGCCACAAAAACGGGTGGGCTAGAGCCTTGGGGGGTGGGGCTGGCCAACTTCGTCCGCCGGACTCGGAATGGCGCGAGACTTTGCGAGGCGCCTCCGTGTGCCAAAAATAGGGCGCGGGCACAGCCGCGCCTAAAAATACCAGCCCGAAGGCCGGGGCACCAAGTTCGTCCAGCGGAAAAAGGCCACAAAAACGGGTGGGCTATAGCCTTGGGGGGTGGGGCTGGCCAACTTCGTCCGCCGGACTCGGAATGGCCCGAGACTTTCCAAGGAGCCTCCGTGTGCCAAAAATTGGCCGCGGGCACAGCCGCGCCCAAAAATACCCGCCCGAAGGCCGGGGCGCCAAGTTCGTCCAGCGGAAAAAGGCCACAAAAACGGGTGGGCTATAGCCTTGGGGGGTGGGGCTGGCCTACTTCGTCCGCCGGACCCGGAATGGCGCGAGACTTTGCGAGGCGCCTCCGTGTGACAAAAATAGGCCGCGGGCACAGCCGCGCCCAAAAATACCCGTACGAAGGCCGGGGCACCAAGTTCGTCCAGCGGAAAAAGGCCACAAAAACGGGTGGGCTATAGTGTTGGGGGGTGGGGCTGGCCAACTTCGTCCGCCGGACTCGGAATGGCGCGAGACTTTGCGAGGCGCCTCCGTGTGCCAAAAATAGGCAGCAGGCACAGCCGCGCCCAAAAATACCCGCCCGAAGGCCGGGGCGCCAAGTTCGTCGAGCGGAAAACGGCCACAAAAACGGGTGGGCTATAGCCTTGGGGGGTGGGGCCGGCCAACTTCGTCCGCCAGACTCGGAAAGGCGCGAGAATTTGCGAGGCGCCTCCGTGTGCCAAAAATAGGCCGCGGGCACAGCCGCGCCCAAAAATACCCGCCCGAAGGCCGAGGCGCCAAGTTCGTCCAGCGGAAAAAGGCCACAAAAACGGGTGGGCTATAGCCTTGGGGGGTGGGTCTGGCCAACTTCGTCCGCCGGACTCGGAATGGCGCGAGACTTTACGAGGCTCCTCCGTGTGCCAAAAATAGGCCGCGGGTACAGCCGCACCCAAAAATTCCCGCCCGAAGGCCGGGGCGCCAAGTTCGTCCAGCGGAAAAAGGCCACAAAAACGGGTGGGCTAGAGCCTTGGGGGGTGGGGCTGGCCAACTTCGCCCGCCGGACTCGGAATGGCGCGAGACTTTGCGAGGTGCCTCCGTGTGCCAAAAATAGGCCGCGGGCAAAGCCGCGCCCAAAAATACCCGCCCGAAGGCCGGGGCGCCAAGTTCGTCCAGCGGAAAAAGGCCACAAAAACGGGTGGGCTATAGCCTTGGGGGGTGGGCTGGCCAACTTCGTCCGCCGGACCCGGAATGGCGCGAGACTTTGCGAGGCGCCTCCGTGTGCCAAAAATAGGCGGGCTGGCACAGCCGCCCAAAAATACCCGTACGAGGGCCGGGCACCAAGTTCGCCCAGCGGAAAAAGGCCACAAAACGGGTGGGCTATAGCCTTGGGGGTGGGGCTGGCCAACTCGTCCGCCGTACTGGAATGGCGCGAGACTTTGCGAGGCGCCTCCGTGTGCCAAAAATAGGCCGCAGGCACAGCCGCGCCCAAAAATACCCGCCCGAAGGCCGGGGCGCCAAGTTCGTCGAGCGGAAAAAGGCCACAAAAACGGGTGGGCTATAGCCTTGGGGGGTGGGGCCGGCCAACTTCGTCCGCCAGACTCGGAAAGGCGCGAGAATTTACGAGGCGCCTCCGTGTGCCATAAATAGGCCGCGGACTCAGCCGCGCCCAAAAATACCCGCCCGAAGGCCGGGGCGCCAAGTTCGTCCAGCGGAAAAAGGCCACAAAAACGGGTGGGCTATAGCCTTGCGGGGTCGGTCAGGCCAACTTCGTCCGCCGGACTCGGAATGGCGCGAGACTTTGCGAGGCGCCTCCGTGTGCCAAAAATAGGCCGCGGGCACAGCCGCGCAGAAAAATACCCGCCTGAAGGCCGTGGCGCCAAGTTCGTCCAGCGGAAAAAGGCCACAAAAATGGGTGGGCAATAGCCTTGGGGGGTGGGGCCGGCCAACTTCGTCCGCCGGACTCGGAATGGCGCGAGACTTTACGAGGTGCCTCCGTGTGCCAAAAATAGGCCGCGGGTACAGCCGCGCCCAAAAATACCCACCCGAAGGCCGGGGCAACAAGTTCGTCCAGCGGAAAAAGGCCACAAAAACAGGTGGGCTATAGCCTTGGGGGGTGGGGCCGGCCAACTTCGTCCGCCGCACTCGGAATGGCGCGAGACATTGCGAGGCACCTCCGTGTGCCAAAATTAGGCCACAGGCACAGCCGTACCAAAAAATACCCGCCCGAAGGCTGGGGCGCCAAGTTCGTCCAGCGGAAAAAGGCCACAAAAACGGGTGGGCTATAGCCTTGGGGGGTGGGGCCGGCCAACTTCTTCCGCGGACTCGGAATGGCGCGAGACTTTACGAGGCGCCTCCGTGTACCAAAAATAGGCCGCGGGTACAGCCGCGCCCAAAAATACCCACCCGAAGGCCGGGGCAACAAGTTCGTCCAGCGGAAAAAGGCCACAAAAACGGGTGGGCTATAGCCTTGGGGGGTGGGCTGGCCAACTTCGTCCGCCGGACTCGGAATGGCGCGAGACTTTGCGAGGCACCTCCGTGTGCCAAAAGTAGGCCGCGGGCACAGCCGCGCACAAAAATACCCTCCCGAAGGCCGTGGCGCCAAGTTCGTCCAGCGGAAAAAGGCCACAAAAACGGGTGGGCTAGAGCCTTGGGGGGTGGGGCCGGCCAACTTCGTCCGCCAGACTCGGAAAGGCGCGAGAATTTGCGAGGCGCCTCCGTGTGCCATAAATAGGCCGCGGACTCAGCCGCGCCCAAAAATACCCGCCCGAAGGCCGGGGCGCCAAGTTCGACCAGCGGAAAAAGGCCACAAAAACGGGTGGGCTATAGCCTTGGGGGGTGGGGCTGGCCAACTTCGTCCGCCGGACTCGGAATGGCACGAGACTTTGCGAGGTACCTCCGTGTGCCAAAAATAGGCCGCGGGCACAGCCACGCAAAAAAATACCCGGCCGAAGGCCTGGGCGCCAAGTTCGTCCAGCGGAAAAAGGCCACAAAAACGGGTGGGCAATAGACTTGGGGGGTGGGGCCGGCCAACTTCGTCCGCCGGACTCGGAATGGCGCGAGACATTGCGAGGAGCCTCCGTGTGCCAAAAATAGGTCATGGTACAGTCGCCTGTAAAAAATACCCACCCGAAGGCCGGGCAACAAGTTCGTCCCTCGGAAAAATGCCACAAAAACCCGTGGGCAATAGACTTGGGGGGTGGGGCCGGCCAACTTCGTCCGCCGCACTCGGAATGGCGCGAGACATTGCGAGGCACCTCCGTGTGCCAAAATTAGGCCACAGGCACAGCCGTACCAAAAAATACCCGCCCGAAGGCTGGGGCGCCAAGTTCGTCCAGCGGAAAAAGGCCACAAAAACGGGTGGGCTATAGCCTTGGGGGGTGGGGCCGGCCAACTTCTTCCGCGGACTCGGAATGGCGCGAGACTTTACGAGGCGCCTCCGTGTACCAAAAATAGGCCGCGGGTACAGCCGCGCCCAAAAATACCCACCCGAAGGCCGGGGCAACAAGTTCGTCCAGCGGAAAAAGGCCACAAAAACAGGTGGGCTATAGCCTTGGGGGGTGGGGCCGGCCAACTTCGTCCGCCGCACTCGGAATGGCGCGAGACTTTTCGAGGCGCCTCCGTGTGCCAAAATTAGGCCACAGGCACAGCCGTACCAAAAAATACCCGCCCGAAGGCTGGGGCGCCAAGTTCGTCCAGCGGAAAAAGGCCACAAAAATGGGTGGGCTATAGCCTTGGCGGGTGGGGCCGGCCAACTTCTTCCGCGGACTCGGAATGGCGCGAGACTTTGCGAGGCACCTCCGTGTGCCAAAAATAGGCGGCGGCCACAGCCGCGCAAAAAAAAACCCGGCCGAAGGCCTGGGCGCCAAGTTCGTCCAGCGGAAAAAGGCCACCAAAACAGGTGGGCTATAGCCTTGGGGGGTAGGGCTGGCCAACTTCGTCCGCTGGACTCGGAATGGCGCGAGACTTTGCGAGGCGCCTCCGTGTGCCAAAATTAGGCCACGGGCACAGCCGCGCCCAAAAATACCCGCCCGAAGGCCGGGGCGCCAAGTTCGACCAGCGGAAAAAGGCCACAAAAACGGGTGGGCTATAGCCTTGGGGGGTGGGGCTGGCCAACTTCGTCCGCCGGACTCGGAATGGCGCGAGACTTTGCGAGGTACCTCCGTGTGCCAAAAATAGGCCGCGGGCACAGCCGCGCAAAAAAATACCCGGCCGAAGGCCTGGGCGCCAAGTTCGTCCAGCGGAAAAAGGCCACAAAAACGGGTGGGCTATAGCCTTGGGGGGTGGGGCTGGCCAACTTCGTCCGCCGGACTCGGAATGGCGCGAGACTTTGCGAGGCCCCTCCGTGTGCCAAAAATAGGCCGCGGGCACAGCCGCGCCCAAAAACACCCGCCCGAAGGCCGGGGCGCAAAGTTCGTCCAGCGGAAAAAGGCCATAAAAACGGGTGGGCTATAGCCTTGGGGGGTGGGGCTGGCCAACTTTGTCCGCCGGACTCGGATTGGCGCGAGACTTTGCGAGGCACCTCCGTGTGCCGAAAATACGCCGCGGGCAAAGCCGCGCCCAAAAATACCTGCCCGAAGGCCGGGGCGCCAAGTTCGTCCAGCGGAAAAAGGCCACAAAAACGGGTGGGCTATAGCCTTGGGGAGTGGGGCTGGCCAACTTCGTCCGCCGGACTCGGAATGGCGCGAGACTTTGCGAGGCACCTCCGTGTGCCGAAAATACGCCGCGGGCAAAGCCGCGCCCAAAAATACCTGCCCGAAGGCCGGGGCGCCAAGTTCGTCCAGCGGAAAAAGGCCACAAAAACGGGTGGGCTATAGCCTTGGGGGGTGGGGCTGGCCAACTTCGTCCGCCGGACTCGGAATGGCGCGAGACTTTGCGAGGCGCCTCCGTGTGCCAAAATTAGGCCACGGGCACAGCCGCGCCCAAAAATACCCGCCCGAAGGCCGGGGCGCCAAGTTCGTCCAGCGGAAAAAGGCCACAAAAACGGGGGGGCTATAGCCTGGGGGGGTGGGGCTGGCCATCTTCGTCCGCCGGACTCGGAATGGCGCGAGACTTTGCGAGGTGCCTCCGTGTGCCAAAAATAGGCTGCGGGAACAGCCGCGCCCAAAAATACCCGCCCGAAGGCCGGGGCGCCAAGTTCGTCCAGCGGAAAAAGGCCACAAAAACGGGTGGGCTATAGCCTTTGGGGGTGGGGCTGGCCAACATCGTCCGCCGGACTCGGAATGGCGCGAGACTTTGCGACGCGCCTCCGTTTGCCAAAAATAGACCGCAGGCACAGCCGCGCCCAAAAATACCCGCCCAAAGGCTGGGGCGCCAAGTTCGTCCAGCGGAAAAAGGCCACAAAAACGGGTGGGCTATAGCCTGGGGGGGTGGGGCTGGCCATCTTCGTCCGCCGGACTCGGAATGGCGCGAGACTTTGCGAGGTGCCTCCGTGTACCAAAAATAGGCTGCGGGAACAGCCGCGCCAAAAAATACCAGCCCGAAGGCCGGGGCGCCAAGTTCGTCCAGCGGAAAAAGGCCACAAAAACGGGTGGGCTATAGCCTTTGGGGGTTGGGCTGGCCAACTTCGTCCGCCGGACTCGGAATGGCGCGAGACTTTGCGAGACGCCTCCGTGTGCCAAAAATAGGCCGCAGGCACAGCCGCGCCCAAAAATAACCGCCCGACGGCCGGGGCGCCAAGTTCGTCCAGCGGAAAATGGCCACAAAAACGGGTGGGCTATAGCCTTGGGGGGTGGGGCTGGCCAACTTCGTCCGCCGGAGTCGGAATGGCTCGAGACTTTGCGAGGCGCCTCCGTGTGCCAAAAATAGGCCGCGGGCACAGCCGCGCCTAAAAATACCCGCCCGAAGGCCGGGGCGCCAAGTTCGACCAGCGGAAAAAGGCCACAAAAACGGGTGGGCTATAGCCTTGGGGGGTGGGGCTGGCCAACTTCGTCCGCCGGACTCGGAATGGTGCGCGACTTTGCGAGGCACCTCCGTGTGCCAAAAATAGACCGCGGGCACAGCCGCACCCAAAAATACCCGCCGGAAGGCCGGGGCGCCAAGTTCGTCCAGCGGAAAAAGGCCACAAAAACGGGTGGGCTATAGCCTTGGGGGGTGGGGCTGGCCAACTTTGTCCGCCGGACTCGGAATGGCGCGAGACTTTGCGAGGCACCTCCGTGTGCAAAGAATAGGCCGCGGGCACAGCCAAGCCCAAAAATACCCGCCCGAAGGCCGGGGCGCCAAGTTTGTCTAGCGGAAAAAGGCCACAAAAACGGGTGGGCTATAGCCTAGGGGGGTGGGGCTGGCCCACTCAGTCCGCCGGACTCGGAATGGCGCGAGACTTTTGCGAGGTGCCTCCGTGTGCCAAAAATAGGCCGCGGGCCCAGTAGCGCCCAAAAATACCATCCCGAAGGCCGGGGCGCCAAGTTCATCCAGCGGAAAAAGGCCACAAAAACGGGTGGGCTATAGCCTTGGGGGGTGGGGCTGGCCAACTTCGTCCGCCGGACTCGGAATGGCGCGAGACTTTGCGAGGCGCCTCCGTGTGCCAAAAGTAGGCCGCGGGCACAGCCGCGTCCAAAAATACCCGCCCGATGGCCGGGGCGCCAAGTTCGTCCAGCGGAAAGAGGCCACAAAAACGGGTGGGCTATAGCCTTGGGGGGTGGGGCTGGCCAACTTCGTCCGACGGACTCGGAATGGCGCGAGACTTTGCGAGGCGCCTCCATGTGCCAAAAATAGGCCGCGGGCACAGCCGCGCCCAAAAATACCCGCCCGACGGCCGGGGCGCCAAGTTCGTCCAGCGGAAAATGGCCACAAAAACGGGTGGGCTATAGCCTTGGGGGGTGGGGCTGGCCAACTTCGTCCGCCGGACTCGGAATGGCGCTAGACTTTGCGAGGCGCCGCCGTGTGCCAAAAATAGGCCGCGGGTACAGCCGCGCCCAAAAATACCAGCCCGAAGGCCGGGGCGCCAAGTTCATCCAGCGGAAAAAGGCCACAAAAACGGGTGGGCTATAGCCTTGGGGGGTGGGGCTGGCCAACTTCGTCCGCCGGACTCGGAATGGTGCGCGACTTTGCGAGGCACCTCCGTGTGCCAAAAATAGACCGCGGGCACAGGCGCAACCAAAAATACCCGCCGGAAGGCTGGGGCGCCAAGTTCGTCCAGCGGAAAAAGGCCACAAAAACGGGTGGGCTATAGCCTTGGGGGGTGGGGCTGGCCAATTTCGTCCGCCGGACTCGGAATGGCGCGAGACTTTGCGAGGTGCCTCCTTGTGCCAAAAATAGGCCGCGGTCACAGCCGCGCCCAAAAATACCCGCCCGAAGGCCGGGGCGCCAAGTTCGTCCAGCGGAAAAAGGCCACAAAAACGGGTGGGATATAGCCTTGGGGGGTGGGGCTGGCCAACTTTGTCCGCCGGACTCGGAATGGCGCGAGACTTTGCGAGGCACCTCCGTGTGCCAAAAATAGGCCGCGGGCACAGCCAATCCCATAAATACCCGCCCGAAGGCCGGGGCGCCAAGTTCGTCTAGCGGAAAAAGGCCACAAAAACGGGTGGGCTATAGCCTAGGGGGGTGGGGCTGGCCAACTTCGTCCGCCGGACTCGGAATGGCGCGATACTTTGCGAGGTGCCTCAGTGTGCCAAAAATAGGCTGCGGGAACAGCCGCGCCCAAAAAAACCCGCCCGAAGGCCGGGGCGCCAAGTTCGTCCAGCGGAAAAAGGCCACAAAAACGGGTGGGCTATAGCCTTTGGGGGTGGGGCTGGCCAACATCGTCCGCCGGACTCGGAATGGCGCGAGACTTTGCGAGGCGCCTCCGTGTGCCAAAAATAGACCGCAGGCACAGCCGCGCCCAAAAATACCCGCCCGAAGGCCGGGGCGCCAAGTTCGTCCAGCGGAAAAAGGCCACAAAAACGGGTGGGCTATAGCCTGGGGGGGTGGGGCTGGCCATCTTCGTCCGCCGGACTCGGAATGGCGCGAGACTTTGCGAGGTGCCTCCGTGTGCCAAAAATAGGCCGCGGGCACAGCCAACCCCATAAATACCCGCCCGAAGGCCGGGGCGCCAAGTTCGTCTAGCGGAAAAAGGCCACAAAAACGGGTGGGCTATAGCCTAGGGGGGTGGGGCTGGCCAACTTCGTCCGCCGGACTCGGAATGGCGCGATACTTTGCGAGGTGCCTCCGTGTGCCAAAAATAGGCTGCGGGAACAGCCGCGCCCAAAAAAACCCGCCCGAAGGCCGGGGCGCCAAGTTCGTCCAGCGGAAAAAGGCCACAAAAACGGGTGGGCTATAGCCTGGGGGGGTGGGGCTGGCCAACATCGTCCGCCGGACTCGGAATGGCGCGAGACTTTGCGAGGCGCCTCCGTGAGCAAAAAATAGGACGCGGGCACAGCCGCGCCCAAAAATACCCGCCCGAAGGCCGGGGCGCCAAGTTCGTCCAGCGGAAAAGGGCCACAAAATCGGGTGGGCTATAGCCGGGGGGGGTGGGGCTGGCCATCTTCGTCCGCCGGACTCGGAATGGCGCGAGACTTTGCGAGGTGCCTCCGTGTGCCAAAAATAGGCCGCGGGCACAGCCAACCCCATAAATACCCGCCCGAAGGCCGGGGCGCCAAGTTCGTCTAGCGGAAAAAGGCCACAAAAACGGGTGGGCTATAGCCTAGGGGGGTGGGGCTGGCCAACTTCGTCCGCCGGACTCGGAATGGTGCGAGACTTTGCGAGGTGCCTCCGTGTGCCAAAAATAGGCTGCGGGAACAGCCGCGCCCAAAAATACCCGCCCGAAGGCCGGGGCGCCAAGTTCGTCCAGCGGAAAAAGGCCACAAAAACGGGTTGGCTATAACCTTTGGGGGTGGGGCTGGCCAACATCGTCCGCCGGACTCGGAATGGCGCGAGACTTTGCGAGGCGCCTCCGTGTGCCAAAAATAGGCCGCAGGCACAGCCGCGCTCAAAAATAACCGCCCGACGGACGGGGCGCCAAGTTCGTCCCGCGGAAAAAGGCCACAAAAACGGGTGGGCTATAGCCTTGGGGGGTGGGGCTGGCCAACTTCGTCCGCCGGAGTCGGAATGGCGCGAGACTTTGCGAGGCACCTCCGTGAGCCAAAAATAGGCCACGGGCACAGCCGCGCCCAAAAATACCCGCCCGAAGGCCGGGGCGCCAAGTTCGACCAGCGGAAAATGGCCACAAAAACGGGTGGGCTATAGCCTTGGGGGGTGGGGCTGGCCAACTTCGTCCGCCGGACTCGGAATGGTGCGAGACTTTGCGAGGCACCTCCGTGTGCCAAAAATAGACCGCGGGCACAGCCGAACCCAAAAATACCCGCCGGAAGGCCGGGGCGCCAAGTTCGTCCAGCGGAAAAAGGCCACAAAAACGGGTGGGCTACAGCCTTGGGGGGTGGGGCTGGCCAAATTTGTCCGCCGGACTCGGAATGGCGCGAGACTTTGCGAGCCACCTCCGTGTGCCAAAAATAGGCCGCGGGCACAGCCAAGCCTAAAAATACCATCCCGAATGCCGGGGCGCCAAGTTCATCCAGCGGAAAAAGGCCACAAAAACGGGAGGGCTATAGCCTTGGGGGGTGGGGCTGGCCAACTTCGTCCGCCGGACTCGGAATGGTGCGAGACTTGGCGAGGCACCTCCGTGTGCCAAAAATAGGAAGCGGGCACAGCCGCGCCCAAAAATACCCGCCCGAAGGCCGGGGCGCCAAGTTCGTCCAGCGGAAAAAGGCCACAAAAACGGGTGGGCTATAGCCTTGGGGGGTGGGGCTGGCCAACTTCGTCCGCCGGACCCGGAATGGCGCGAGACTTTGCGAGGCGCCTCCGTGTGCCAAAAATAGGCCGCGGGCACAGCCGCGCCCAAAAATACCCGCCCGACGGCCGGGGCGCCAAGTTCGTCCAACGGAAAATGGCCACAAAAACGGGTGGGCTATAGCCTTGGGGGGTGGGGCTGGCCAACTTTGTCCGCCGGACTCGGAATGGCGCGAGACTTTGTGAGGCACCTCCGTGTTCCAAAAATAGGGCGCGGGCACAGCCGCGCCCAAAAATACCTGCCCGAAGGCCGGGGTGCCAAGTTCGTCCAGCGGAAAAAGGCCACAAAAACGGGTGGGCTATAGCCTTGGGGGGTGGGGCTGGCCAACTTCGTCCGCCGGACTCGGAATAGCGCGAGACTTTGCGAGGCGCCTCCGTGTCCCAAAAAGAGGGCGCGGACACAGCCGCGACCAAAAATACCCGCCCGAAGGCCGGGGTGCCAAGTTCGTCCAGCGGAAAAAGGCCACAAAAACGGGTGGGCTATAGCCTTGGGGCGTGGGATTGGCCTACTTCGTCCGCCGGACTCGGAATGGCGCGAGACTTTGCGAGGCACCTCCGTGTGCCAAAAATAGGCCGCGGGCACAGCCGCGCCCAAAAATACCTACCCGAAGGCCGGGGCGCCTAGTTCATCCAGCGGAAAAAGGCCACAAAAACGGGTGGGCTATAGCCTTGGGGGGTGGGGCTGGACAACTTCGTCCGCCGGACTCGGAATGGCGCGAGACTTTGCGAGGCACCTCCGTGTGCCAAAAATAGGCCGCGGGCACAGCCGTACACAAAAATACCCGCCCGAAGGCCGGGGCGCCAAGTTCGTCCAGTGGAAAAAGGCAACAAAAACGGGTGGGCTATAGCTTTGGGGGGTGGGGTTGGCCAACTTCGTCCGCCGGACTCGGAATGGCGCGAGACTTTGCGAGGCGACTCCGTGTTTCAAAAATAGGCCGTCGGCACAGCCGCGCCCAAAAATACCCATCCGAAGGCCGGGGCGCCAAGTTCGTCCAGCGGAAAAAGGCCACAAAAACGGGTGGGCTAAAGCCCTAGGGGGTGGGGCTGGCCAACTTCGTCCGCCGGACTTGGAATGGCGTGAGACTTTGCGAGGTGTCTCCGTGTGCCAAAAATAGGCCGCGGGCACAGCCGCGCCCAAAAATAACCGCCCGAAGGCCGGGGCGCCAAGTTCGTCCAGCGGAAAAAGGCCACAAAAACGGGTGGGCTATAGCCTTGGGGGGTGGGGCTGGCCAACTTCGTCCGCCGGACTCGGAATAGCGCGAGACTTTGCGAGGTGCCTCCGTGTGCCAAAAATAGGCCGCGGGGACAGCCGCGCCCAAAAATACCCCCCCGAAAGCCGGGGCGCCAAGTTCGTCCAGCGGAAAAAGGCCACAAAAATGGGTGGGCTATAGCCTTGGGGCTGGGGCTTGCCAACTTCGTCCGCCGGACTCGGAAAGGTGCGAGACGTTACGAGGCGCCTCCGTGTGCCAAAAATAAGCCGCGGGCACAGCTACGCCGAAAAATACCCACCCGAAGGCCGGGGTGCCAAGTTCGTCCAGCGGAAAAAGGCCACAAAAACGGGTGGGCTATAGCCTTGGGGGGTGGGATTGGCCAACTTCGTCCGCCGGACTCGGAATAGCGCGAGACTTTGCGAGGCGCCTCCGTGTCCCAAAAATAGGGCGCGGACACAGCAGCGACCAAAAATACCCGCCCGAAGGCCGGGGTGCCAAGTTCATCCAGCGGAAAAAGGCCACAAAAACGGGTGGGCTATAGCCTTGGGGCGTGGGATTGGCCTACTTCGTCCGCCGGACTCGGAATGGCGCGAGACTTTGCGAGGCGCCTCCGTGTGCCAAAAATAGGCCGCGGGCACAGCCGCGCCCAAAAATACCTACCCGAAGGCCGGGGCGCCAAGTTCATCCAGCGGAAAAAGGCCGCAAAAACGGGTGGGCTATAGCCTTGGGTGGTGGGGCTGGCCAAATTCGTCCGCCGGACTTGGAATGGCGCGAGACTTTGCGAGGCGCCTCCGTGTGCCAAAAATAGGCCGCGGGTACAGCCGCACCCAAAAATACCCGCCCGAATGCCGGGGCGCCAAGTTCGTCCAGCGGAAAAAGGCCACAAAAACGGGTGGGCTATAGCCTTGCGGGGTGGGGCCGGCCAACTTCGTCCGCCGGACTCGGAAGAGCGCGAGACTTTGCGAGGCACCTCCGTGTGCCAAAAATAGGCCGCGGGCACACCCGCGCCCAAAAATACCCGCCCGAAGGCCGGGGGGCCAAGTTCATCCAGCGGAAAAAGGCCACAAAAACGGGTGGGCTATAGCCCTCGGGGGTGGGGCTGGCCAACTTCGTCCGCCGGACTCGGAATGGCGCGAGACTTTTCAAGGCACCTCCGTGTGCCAAAAATAGGCCGCGGACACAGCCGCGCCCAAAAATACCCGCCCGAAGGCCGGGGCGCCAAGTTCGTCCAGCGGAAAAAGGCCACAAAAACGGGTGGGCTATAGCCTTGGGGGGTGGGGCTGGCCAACTTCGTCCGCCGGACTCGGAAGAGCGCGAGACTTTGCGAGGCACCTCTGTGTGCCAAAAATAGGCCGCGGGCATAGCCGCGCCCAAAAATACCCGCCCAAAGGCCGGGGCGCCAAGTTCGTCCAGCGGAAAAAGGCCACAAAAACGGGTGGGCTAAAGCCTTGGGGGGTGGGGCTGGCCAACTTCGTCCGCCGGACTCGGAATGGCGCGAGACTTTGCGAGGCACCTCGCAGTATGCTAAAATAGGCCGCGGGCACAGCCGCGCCCAAAAATACCCGCCCGAAGGCTGGGGCGCCAAGTTCGTCCAGCGGAAAAAGGCCACAAAAACGGGTGGGCTATAGCCTTGGGTGGTGGGGCTGGCCAACTTCGTCCGCCGGACTCGGAATGGCGCGAGACTTTGCGAGGCGCCTCCGTGTGCCAATAATAGGCCGCGGGCACAGCCGCGCCCAAAATTACCCGCCCGAAGGCCGGGGCGCCAAGTTCGTCCAGCGGAAAAAGGCCACAAAAACGGGTGGGCTATAGCCTTGTGGGGTGGGGCCAGCCAACTTCATCCGCCGGACTCGGAATGGCACGAGACTTTGCGAGGTGCCTCCGTGTGCCAAAAATAGGCCGCGGGCACAGCCGCTCCCAAAAATACCCGTCCGAAGGCCGGGGCGCCAAGTTCGTCCAGCGGAAAAAGGCCACAAAAACGGGTGGGCTATAGCCTTGGGGGGTGGGGCTGGCCGACTTCGTCCGCCGGACTCGGAATGGTGCGAGACTTTACGAGGCGCCTCCGTGTGCCAAAAATAGGCCGCGGGAACAGCCGCGCCAAAAGATACCAGCCCGAAGGCCGGGGCGCCAAGTTCGTCCAGCGGAAAAAGGCCACAAAAACGGGTGGGCTATAGCCTTGGGTGGTGGGGCTGGCCTACTTCGTCCGCCGGACTCGGAATGGCACGAGACTTTGGGAGGCACCTCCGTGTGCCAAAAATAGGCCGCGGGCACAGCCGCGCCCAAAAATACCCGCCAGAAGGCCGGGGCGCGACGTTCGTCCAGCGGAAAAAGGCCACAAAAACGGGTGGGCTATAGACTTGGGGGGTAGGGCTGGCCAACTTCGTCCGCCGGACTCGGAATTGCGCGAGACTTTGCGAGGCGCCTCCGTGTGCCAAAAATAGGCCGCGGGCACAGCCGCGCCCAAAAATACCCGCCCGAAGGCCAGGTTGCCAAGTTCGTCCAGCGGAAAAAGTCCACAAAAACGGGTGGGTTATAGCCTTGGGGGGTGGGGCTGGCCCACTTCATCCGCCGGACTCGGAATGGCGCGAGACTTTGCGAGGCGCCTCCGTGTGCCAAAAATAGGCCGCGGGCACAGCCGCGCCCAAAAATACCCGCCCGAAGGCCAAGGCGCCAAGTTCGTCCAGCGGTAAAAGGCTACAAAAACGGGTGGCTATAGCCTTGGGGGGTGGGGCTGGCCAACTTCGTCCGCCGGACTCGGAATTGCGCGAGACTTTGCGAGGCTCCTCCATGTGCCAAAAATAGGCTGCAGGCACAGCCGCGCCCTAAAATACCCGCCCGAAGGCCGGGGCGCCAAGTTCGTCCTGCGGAAAAAGGCCACAAAAACAGGTGGGCTATAGCCTTGGGGGATGGGGCTGGCCAACTTCGTCCGCCGGACTCGGAATGGCGCGAGACTTTGCGAGGCGCCTCCGTGTGCCAAAAATAGGCCGCGGGCACAACCACGCCCAAAAATACCTGCTCGAAGGCCGGGGCGCCTAGTTCGTCCAGCGGAAAAAGGCCACAAAAACGGGTGGGCTATAGCCTTGGGGGGTGGGGGTGGGGCTGGCCAACTTCGTCCGCCGGACTCGGAGTGGCGCGAGACTTTGCGAGGCCCCTCCGTGTGCTAAAAATAGGCCGCGTGCACAGCCGCGGTTAAAAATTCCAGCCCGAAACCCGGGGCGCCAAGTTGGTCCTGCGGAAAAAGGCCACAAAAACGGGTGGGCTATAGCCTTGGGGGGTGGGGCTGGCTAACTTCGTCCGCCGGACTCGGAATGGCGCGAGACTTTGCGAGGCATCTCCGTGTGCCAAAAATAGGCTGCGGGCACTGCCGCGCCCAAAAATACCCACCCGAAGGCCGGGGCGCCAAGTTCGTCCAGCGGAAAAAGGCCACAAAAACGGGTGGGCTATAGCCTTGGGGGGTGGGGCTGGCCAACTAAGTCCGCCGGACTCGGAATGGCGCGAGCCTTTGCGAGGCACCTCCGTGTGCCAAAAATAGGCCGCGGGCACAGCCACGCCCAAAAATACCTGCCCGAAGGCCGGGGCACCAAGTTCGTCCAGCGGAAAAAGGCCACAAAAACGGGTGGGCTATAGCCTTGGGGGGTGGGGCTGGCCATCTTCGTCCGCCGGACTCGGAATGGTGCGAGACTTTGCAAGGCGCCTCCGTGTGCCAAAAATAGGCCGAGGGCACAGCCGCGCCCAAAAATACCCGCCCGAAGGCCGGGGCGCCAAGTTCGTCCAGCGGAAAAAGGCCACAAAAACGGGTGGCCTATAGACTTGGGGGGTGGGGCTGGCCAACTTCGTCCGCCGGACTCGGAATGGCGCGAGACTTTGCGAGGTGCCTCCGTGTGCCAAAAATAGGTCGCGGACACGGCCGCGCCCAAAAATACCCGCCCGAAGCCCGGGGCGCCAAGTTCGTCCAGCGGAAAAAGGCACAAAAACGGCTGGGCTATAGCCTTGGGGGGTGGGGCTGGCCAACTTCGTCCGCCGGACTCAGAATGGCGCGAGACTTTGCGAGGTGCCTCCTTGTGCCAAAAATAGGCCGCGGGCACAGCCGCGCCCAAAAATACCCGCCCGAAGGCCGGGGCGCCAAGTTCGTCCAGCGGAAAAAGGCCACAAAAACGGGTGGGCTATAGCCTTGGGGGGTGGGGCTGGCCAACTTCGTCCACCGGACTCGAAATGGCGCGAGACTTTACGAGGCGCCTCCGTGTGCCAAAAATAGGCCACGGGCACAGCCGCGCCAAAAAATACCCGCCCGAAGGCCGGGGCGCCAAGTTCGTCCAGCGGAAAAAGGCCACAAAAACGGTTGGGCTATAGTCTTGGGGGGTGGGGCTGGCCAACTTTGTCCGCCGGACTCGGAGTGGCGCGAGACTTTGCGAGGCCCCTCCGTGTGCTAAAAATAGGCCGCGTGCACAGCCGCGGTTAAAAATACCAGCCCGAAACCCGGGGCGCCAAGTTGGTCCTGCGGAAAAAGGCCACAAAAACGGGTGGGCTATAGCCTTGGGGGGTGGGGCTGGCTAACTTCGTCCGCCGGACTCGGAATGGCGCGAGACTTTGCGAGGCATCTCCGTGTGCCAGAAATAGGCTGCGGGCACTGCCGCGCCCAAAAATACCCACCCGAAGGCCGGGGCGCCAAGTTCGTCCAGCGGAAAAAGGCCACAAAAACGGGTGGGCTATAGCCTTGGGGGGTGGGGCTGGCCAACAAAGTCCGCCGGACTCGGAATGGCGCGAACCTTTGCGAGGCGCCTCCGTGTGCCAAAAATAGGCCGCGGGCACAGCCACACCCAAAAATACCTGCCCGAAGGCCGGGGCACCAAGTTCGTCCAGCGGAAAAAGGCCACAAAAACGGGTGGGCTATAGCCTTGGGGGGTGGGGCTGGCCAACTTCGTCCGCCGGACTCGGAATGGTGCGAGACTTTGCAAGGCGCCTCCGTGTGCCAAAAATAGGCCGAGGGCACAGCCGCGCCCAAAAATACCCGCCCGAAGGCCGGGGCGCCAAGTTCGTCCAGCGGAAAAAGGCCACAAAAACGGGTGGCCTATAGACTTGGGGGGTGGGGCTGGCCAACTTCGTCCGCCGGACTCGGAATGGCGCGAGACTTTGCGAGGTGCCTCCGTGTGCCAAAAATAGGTCGCGGACACGGCCGCGCCCAAAAATACCCGCCCGAAGGCCGGGGCACCAAGTTCGTCCAGCGGAAAAAGGCACAAAAACGGGTGGGCTATAGCCTTGGGGGGTGGGGCTGGCCAACTTCGTCCGCCGGACTCGGAATGGTGCGAGACTTTGCAAGGCGCCTCCGTGTGCCAAAAATAGGCCGAGGGCACAGCCGCGCCCAAAAATACCCGCCCGAAGGCCGGGGCGCCAAGTTCGTCCAGCGGAAAAAGGCCACAAAAACGGGTGGCCTATAGACTTGGGGGGTGGGGCTGGCCAACTTCGTCCGCCGGACTCGGAATGGCGCGAGACTTTGCGAGGTGCCTCCGTGTGCCAAAAATAGGTCACGGACACGGCCGCGCCCAAAAATACCCGCCCGAAGGCCGGGGCGCCAAGTTCGTCCAGCGGAAAAAGGCACAAAAACGGGTGGGCTATAGCCTTGGGGGGTGGGGCTGGCCAACTTCGTCCGCCGGACTCAGAATGGCGCGAGACTTTGCGAGGTGCCTCCTTGTGCCAAAAATAGGCCGCGGGCACAGCCGTGCCCAAAAATACCCGCCCGAAGGCCGGGGCGCCAAGTTCGTCCAGCGGAAAAAGGCCACAAAAACGGGTGGGCTATAGCCTTGGGGGGTTGGGTTGGCCAACTTCGTCCGCCGGACTCGGAATGGTGCGAGACTTTACGAGGCGCCTCCGTGTGACAAAAATAGGCCGCGGGCCCAGCCGCGCCCAAAAATGCCCGCACGAAGGCCGGGGCGCCAAGTTCGTCCAGCGGAAAAAGGCCACAAAAACGGGTGGGCTATAGCCTTGGGGGGTGGGGCTGGCCAACTTCGTCCGCCGGACTCGGAATAGCGCGAGACTTTGCGAGGCACCTCCATGTGCCAAAAATAGGCCGCGGGCACAGCCGCACCCAAAAATACCCGCCCGAAGGCCGGGGCGCCAAGTTCGTCCAGCGGAAAAAGTCCACAAAAACGGGTGGGCTATAGCCTTGGGGGGTGGGGCTGGCCCACTTCGTCCGCCGGACTCGGAATGGCGCGAGACTTTGCGAGGTGCCTCCGTGTGCCAAAAATAGGCCGCGGGCACAGCCGCGCCCAAAAATACCCGCCCGAAGGCCGGGGCGCCAAGTTCGTCCAGCGGAAAAAGGCCACAAAAACGGGTGGGCTATAGCCTTGGGGGGTGGGGCTGGCCTACTTCGTCCGCCAAACTCAGAATGGCGAGAGACTTTGCGAGGCACCTCCGTGTGCCAAAAATAGGCCGCGGGCACAGCCGCGCCCAAAAATACCCGCCCGAAGGCCGGGGCGCCAAGTTCGTCCAGCGGAAAAAGGCCACAAAAACGGGTGGGCTATAGCCTTGGGGGGTGGGTTGGCCAACTTCGTCCGCCGGACTCGGAATGGCGCGAGACTTTGCGAGGCGCCTCCGTGTGCAAAAATAGGCCGGGCACAGCCGCGCCAAAAATACCCGCCCGAAGGCCGGGCGCCAAGTTCGTCCAGCGGAAAAAGGCCACAAAACGGGTGGGCTATAGCCTTGGGGGGTGGGGCTGGCCTACTTCGTCCGCCAAACTCAGAATGGTGAGAGACTTTGCGAGGCACCTCCGTGTGCCAAAAATAGGCCGCGGGCACAGCCGCGCCCAAAAATACCCGCCCGAAGGCCGGGGCGCCAAGTTCGTCCAGCGGAAAAAGGCCACAAAAACGGGTGGGCTATAGCCTTAAGGGGTGGGGCTGGCCAACTTCGTCCGCCGGACTCGGAATGGCGCGAGACTTTGCGAGGCACCTCCGAGTGCCAAAAATAGGCCGCGGGCACAGCCGCGCCCAAAAATACCCGCCCGAAGGCCGGGGCGCCAAGTTCGTCCAGCGGAAAAAGGCCACAAAAACGGGTGGGCTATAGCCTTGGGGGGTGGGGCTGGCCAACTTCGTCCGCCGGACTCGGAATGGTGCGAGACTTTGCAAGGCGCCTCCGTGTGCCAAAAATAGGTCGAGGGCACAGCCGCGCCCAAAAATACCCGCCCGAAGGCCGGGGCGCCAAATTCGCCCAGCGGAAAAAGGCCACAAAAACGGGTGGGCTATAGCCTGGGGGGGTGGGGCTGGCCAACTTCGTCCGCCGGACTCGGAATGGCGCGAGACTTTGCGAGGGGCCTCCGTGTGCCAAAATAGGTCACGGACACGGCCGCGCCAAAAATACCCGCCCGAAGGCCGGGCGCCAAGTTCGTCCAGCGGAAAAAGGGCACAAAACGGGTGGGCTATAGCCTTGGGGGTGGGGCTGGCCAACTTCGTCCGCGGACTCAGAATGGCGCGAGACTTTGCGAGGTGCCTCCTTGTGCCAAAAATAGGCCGCGGGCACAGCCGCGCCCAAAAATACCCGCCCGAAGGCCGGGGCGCCAAGTTCGTCCAGCGGAAAAAGGCCACAAAAACGGGTGGGCTATAGCCTTGGGGGGTTGGGTTGGCCAACTTCGTCCGCCGGACTCGGAATGGTGCGAGACTTTACGAGGCGCCTCCGTGTGACAAAAATAGGCCGCGGGCCCAGCCGCGCCCAAAAATGCCCGCACGAAGGCCGGGGCGCCAAGTTCGTCCAGCGGAAAAAGGCCACAAAAACGGGTGGGCTATAGCCTTGGGGGGTGGGGCTGGCCAACTTCGTCCGCCGGACTCGGAATAGCGCGAGACTTTGCGAGGCACCTCCATGTGCCAAAAATAGGCCGCGGGCACAGCCGCACGCAAAAATACCCGCCCGAAGGCCGGTGCGCCAAGTTCGTCCAGCGGAAAAAGTCCACAAAAACGGGTGGGCTATAGCCTTGGGGGGTGGGGCTGGCCCACTTCGTCCGCCGGACTCGGAATGGCGCGAGACTTTGCGAGGTGCCTCCGTGTGCCAAAAATAGGCCGCGGGCACAGCCGCGCCCAAAAATACCCGCCCGAAGGCCGGGGCGCCTAGTTCGTCCAGCGGAAAAAGGCCACAAAAACGGGTGGGCTATAGCCTTGGGGGGTGGGGCTGGCCTACTTCGTCCGCCAAACTCAGAATGGCGAGAGACTTTGCGAGGCACCTCCGTGTGCCAAAAATAGGCCGCGGGCACAGCCGCGCCCAAAAATACCCGCCCGAAGGCCGGGGCGCCAAGTTCGTCCAGCGGAAAAAGGCCACAAAAACGGGTGGGCTATAGCCTTGGGGGGTTGGGTTGGCCAACTTCGTCCGCCGGACTCGGAATGGCGCGAGACTTTGCGAGGTGCCTCCGTGTGCCAAAAATAGGCCGCGGGCACAGCCGCGCCCAAAAATACCCGCCCGAAGGCCGGGGCGCCAAGTTCGTCCAGCGGAAAAAGGCCACAAAAACGGGTGGGCTATAGCCTTGGGGGGTGGGGCTGGCCTACTTCGTCCGCCAAACTCAGAATGGTGAGAGACTTTGCGAGGCACCTCCGTGTGCCAAAAATAGGCCGCGGGCACAGCCGCGCCCAAAAATACCCGCCCGAAGGCCGGGGCGCCAAGTTCGTCCAGCGGAAAAAGGCCACAAAAACGGGTGGGCTATAGCCTTAAGGGGTGGGGCTGGCCAACTTCGTCCGCCGGACTCGGAATGGCGCGAGACTTTGCGAGGCACCTCCGAGTGCCAAAAATAGGCCGCGGGCACAGCCGCGCCCAAAAATACCCTCCCGAAGGCCGGGGCGCCAAGTTCGTCCAGCGGAAAAAGGCCACAAAAACGGGTGGGCTATGGCCTTGGGGGGTGGGGCTGGCCAACTTCGTCCGCCGGACTCGGAATGGCGCGAGGCTTTGCGAGGTGCGTCCGTGTGCGAAAAATAGGCCGCGGACACAGCCGCGCCCAAAAATACCCGCCCGAAGGCCGGGGCGCCAAGTTCGTCCAGCGGAAAAAGGCCACAAAAACGGGTGGGCTATAGCCTTGGGGGGTGGGGCTGGCCAACTTCGTCCGCCGGACTCGGAATGGCGCGAGACTTTGCGAGGCACCTCCGAGTGCCAAAAATAGGCCGCGGGCACAGCCGCGCCCAAAAATACCCACCCGAAGGCCGGGGCGCCAAGTTCGTCCAGCGGAAAAAGGCCACAAAAACGGGTGGGCTATAGCCTTGGGGGGTGGGGCTGGCCAACTTCGTCCGCCGGACTCGGAATGGCGCGAGGCTTTGCGAGGTGCCTCCGTGTGCGAAAAATAGGCCGCGGGCACAGCCGCGCCCAAACATACCCCCCCGAAGGCCGGGGCGCCAAGTTCGTCCAGCGGAAAAAGGCCACAAAAACGGGTGGGCTATAGCCTTGGGGGGTGGGGCTGGCCAACTTCGTCCGCCGGACTCGGAATGGCGCGAGGCTTTGCGAGGTGCGTCCGTGTGCGAAAAATAGGCCGCGGGCACAGCCGCGCCCAAAAATACCCGCCCGAAGGCCGGGGCGCCAAGTTCGTCCAGCGGAAAAAGGCCACAAAAACGGGTGGGCTATAGCCGTGGGGGGTGGGGCTGGCCAACTTCGTCCGCCGGACTCGGAATGGCGCGAGACTTTGCGAGGCACCTCCGAGTGCCAAAAATAGGCCGCGGGCACAGCCGCGGCCCAAAGTAACCACCCGACGGCCGGGGCGCCAAGTTCGTCCAGCGGAAAAAGGCCACAAACACGGGTGGGCTTTAGCCTTGGGGGGTGGGGCTGGCCAACTTCGTCCGCCGGACTCGGAATGGCGCGAGGCTTTGCGAGGTGCCTCCGTGTGCCAAAAATAGGCCGCGGGCACAGCCGCGCCCAAACATACCCGCCCGAAGGCCGGGGCGCCAAGTTCGTCCAGCGGAAAAAGGCCACAAAAACGGGTGGGCTATAGCCTTGGGGGGTGGGGCTGGCCAACTTCGTCCGCCGGACTCGGAATGGCTCGAGACTTTGCGAGGCGCCTCCGTGTGCCAAAAATAGGCCTCAGGCACAGCCGCGCCCAAAAATACCCGCCCGAAGGCTGGGGCGCCAAGTTCGTCCAGCGGAAAAAGGCCACAAAAACGGGTGGGCTATAGCCTTGGGGGGTGGGGCTGGCCAACTTCGTCCGCCGGACTCGGAATGGCATGAGACTTTGCGAGGCGCCTCCGTGTGCCAAAAATAGGCCGCGGGCACAGCCGCGCCCAAAAATACCCGCCCGATGGCCGGGGCGCCAAGTTCGTCCAGCGGAAAAAGTCCACAAAAACGGGTGGGCTATAGCCTTGGGGGGTGGGGCTGGCCAACTTCGTCCGCCGGACTCGTAATGGCGCGAGACTTTGCGAGGCGCCTCCGTGTGTCAAAAATAGGCCGCGGGCACAGCCGCGCCCAAAAATACCCACCCGAAGGCCGGGGCGCCAAGTTCGTCCATTGGAAAAAGGCCACAAAAACGGGTGGGCTATAGCCTTGGGGGGTGGGGCTGGCCAACTTCGTCCGCCGGACTCGGACTGGCGCGAGACTTTGCGAGGCGCCTCTGTGGGCCAAAAATAGGCCGCGGGCACAGCCGCGCCCAAAAATACCCGCCCGAAGGCCGGGGCGCCAACTTCGTCCATTGGAAAAAGGCCACAAAAACGGGTGGTCTATAGCCTTCGGGGGTGGGGCTGGCCAACTTCGTCCGCCGCAGTCGGAATCGCGCGAGACTTTGCGAGGCGCCTCCGTGTACCAAAAATAGGCCGCGGGAACAGCCGCGGCAAAAAATACCCACCCGAAGGCCGGGGCGCCAAGTTCGTCCAGCGGAAAAAGGCCACAAAAACGGGTGGGCTATAGCCTTGGGGGGTGGGGCTGGCCAACTTCGTCCGCCGGACTCGGAATGGCGCGAGACTTTGCGAGGCGCTTCCGTGTGCCAAAAATTTGGCCGCGGGCACAGCCGCGCCCAAAAATACCCACCCGAAGGCCGGGGCGCCAAGTTCGCCCAGCGGAAAAATGCCACAAAAACGGGTGGGCTATAGCCTTGGGGGGTGGGGCTGGCCAACTTCGTCAGCCGGACTCGGAATGGCGCGAGACTTTGCGAGGCACCTCCGTGTGCCAAAAATAGGCCGCGGGCACAGCCGCGCCTAAAATACCCCGCCCGATGGCCGGGCGCCAAGTTCGTCCAGCGGAAAAAGCCCACAAAAACCCGTGGTCTATAGCCTTGGGGGTGGGGCTGGCCAACTCGTCCGCCGGACTCGGAAGGGCGCTAGACTTTGCGAGGCGCCTCCGTGTGCCAAAAATAGGCCATGGGCACAGCCGCGCCAAAATACCCGCCCGAAGGTCGGGCCGCCAAGTTCGTCCAGCGGAAAAGGCCACAAAACGGGCGGGCTATCCCCTTGGGGGTTGGGGCTGGCCAACTTCGTCCGCCGGACTCGGAATGGCGCGAGACTTTGCGAGGTGCATCTGTGTGGCAAAAATAGGCCGCGGGCACAGCCGTACCCAAAAATACCCGCCCGAAGGCCGGGGTGCCAATTTCGTCCAGCGGAAAAAGGGCACAAAAACGGGTGGGCTATAGCCTTGGGGGGTGGGGCTGGCCAACTTCGTCCGCCGTACTCGGAATGGCGCGAGACATTGCGAGGCGCCTCCATGTGCCAAAAATAGGCCGCGGGCACAGCCGCATCCAAAAATACCCGCCGGAAGGCCGGGGCGCCAAGTTCGTCCAACGGAAAAAGGCCACAAAAACGGGTGGGCTATAGCCTTGGGGGGTGGGGCTGGCCAACGTCGTCCGCCGGACTCGGAATGGCGCGAGACATTCCGAGGCGCCTCCGTGTGCCAAAAATAGGCCACGGGCACAGCCGCACCAAAAAATACCCGCCCGAAGGCCGGGGCGCCAACTTCGTCCAGCGGAAAACGTCCACAAAAACGGGTGGGCTATAGCCTTGGGGGGTGGGGCTGGCCAACTTCGTCCGCCGGACTCGGAATGGCGCGAGACTTTGCGAGGTGCCTCCGTGTGCTAAAAATAGGCCGCGCGCACTGCCGCGCCCAAAAATTCCGCCAAAGGCTGGGGCGCCAAGTTCATCCAGCGGAAAAAGGCCACAAAAACGGGTTGGCTATAGCCTTGGGGGGTGGGGCTGGCCAACTTCGTCCGCCGGACTCGGAATGGCGCGAGACTTTGCGAGGCGGCTCCTTGTCCCAAAAATAGGCCACGGGCACTGCCGCACCCAATAATACCCGCCTTAAGGCCGGGGCGCCAAGTTCGTCCAGCGGAAAAAGGCCACAAAAACGGGTGGGCTATAGCCTTGGGGGGTGGGGCTGGCCAACGTCGTCCGCCGGACTCGGAATGGCGCGAGACTCTCCGAGGTGCCTCCGTGTGCCAAAAATAGGCCACGGGCACAGCCGCACCCAAAAATACCCGCCCGAAGGCCGGGGCGCCAACTTCGTCCAGCGGAAAACGTCCACAAAAACGGGTGGGCTATAGCCTTGGGGGGTGGGGCTGGCCAACTTCGTCCGCCGGACTCGGAATGGCGCGAGACTTTGCGAGGTGCCTCCGTGTGCTAAAAATAGGCCGCGCGCACTGCCGCGCCCAAAAATCCCGCCCAAAGGCTGGGGCGCCAAGTTCATCCAGCGGAAAAAGGCCACAAAAACGGGTTGGCTATAGCCTTGGGGGGTGGGGCTGGCCAACTTCGTCCGCCGGAATCGGAATGGCGCGAGACTTTGTGAGGCGCCTCCTTGTCCCAAAAATAGGCCACGGGCACTGCCGCACCCAGTAATACCCGCCTTAAGGCCGGGGCGCCAAGTTCGTCCAGCGGAAAAAGGCCACAAAAATGGGTGGGCTATAGCCTTGGGGGGTGGGGCTGGCCAACTTCGTCCGCCGGACTCGGAATGGCGTGAGACTTTGCGAGGCGCCTCCGTGTGCCAAAAATAGGCCGCGGGCACAACCACGCCCAAAAATACCCGCCCGAAGGCCGGGGCGCCAATTTCGTCCAGCGGTAAAAGGGCACAAAAACGGGTGGGCTATAGCCTTGGGGGGTGGGGCTGGCCAACTTCGTCCGCCGGACTCGGAATGGCGCGAGACATTGCGAGGCACCTCCATGTGCCAAAAATAGGCCGCGGGCACAGCCGCGCCCGAAAATACCCGCCCGAAGGTCGGGGCGCCAAGTTCGTCCAGCGGAAAAAGGCCACAAAAACGGGCGGGCTATAGCCTTGGGGGGTGGGGCTGGCCAACTTCGTCCGCCGGACTCGGAATGGCGCGAGACTTTGCGAGGTGCATCTTTGTGGCAAAAATAGGCCGCGGGCACAGCCACACCCAAAAATACCCGCCCGAAGGCCGGGGCGCCAATTTCGTCCAGCGGAAAAAGGGCACAAAAACGGGTGGGCTATAGCCTTGGGGGGTGGGGCTGGCCAACTTCGTCCGCCGGACTCGGAATGGCGCGAGACATTGCGAGGCGCCTCCATGTGCCAAAAATAGGCCGCGGGCACAGCCGCATCCAAAAATACCCGCCGGAAGGCCGGGGCGCCAAGTTCGTCCAGCGGAAAAAGGCCAGAAAAACGGGTGGGCTATAGCCTTGGGGGGTGGGGCTGGGCAACTTCGTCCGCCGGACTCGGAATGGAGCGAGACTTTGCGAGGCGCCTCCGTGTAAAAAAAATAGGCTGCGGGCACAGCCGCACCCAAAAATACCGGCCCGAAGGCCGGGGCGTCAAGTTCGTCCAGCGGAAAAAGGCCACAAAAACGGGTAGGCCATAGCCTTGGGGGGTGGGGCTGGCTAACTTCGTCCGCCGGACTCGGAATGGCATGAGACTTTACGAGGCGCCTCCGTGTGCCAAAAATAGGCCATGGGCACGGCCGCGCCCAAAAATACGCGCCCGAAGGGCGGGGCGCCAAGTTCGTCCAGCGGAAATAGGCCACAAAAACGGGTTGGCTATAGCCTTGGGGGGTGGGGCTGGCAAACTTCGTCCTCCGGACACGGAATAGCGCGAGACTTTGCGAGGCGCCTCCGTGTGCCAAAAATAGGCCACGGGCAAAGCCGTACCCAAAAATACCCCCCCGAAGGCCGGGGTGCCAAGTTCGTCCAACGGAAAAAGGCCACAAAAACGGGTGGGCTATAGCCTTGGGGGGTGGGGCCGGCCAACTTCGTCCGCCGGACTCGGAATGGCGCGAGACTTTGCGAGGCATCTCCGTGTGCCAAAAATAGGCCGCGGGCACAGCCGCGCCCAACAATACCCACCCGAAGGCCGGGGCGCCAAGTTCGTTCAGCGGAAAAAGGCCACAAAAACGGGTGGGCTATAGCCTTGGGGGTGGGGCTGGCCAACTTCGTCCGCCGGACTCGGAATGGCGCGAGACTTTGCGAGGCTCCTCCGTGTGCCAAAAATAGGCCGCGGGCACAGCCGCGTCCAAAAATACCCGCCCGAAGGCCGGGGCGCCAAGTTCGTCCAGCGGAAAAAGGCCACAAAAACGGGTAGGCCATAGCCTTGGGGGGTGGGGCTGGCCAACTTCGTCCGCCGGACTCGGAATGGCGTGAGACTTTACGAGGCGCCTCCGTGTGCCAAAAATAGGCCATGGGCACGGCCGCGCCCAAAAATACGCGCCCGAAGGCCGGGGCGCCAAGTTCGTCCAGCGGAAAAAGGCCACAAAAACGGGTTGGCTATAGCCTTGGGGGGTGGGGCTGGCAAACTTCGTCCTCCGGACACGGAATGGCGCGAGACTTTGCGAGGCGTCTCCGTGTGCCAAAAATAGGCCGCGGGCACAGCCGTGCCCAAAAATACCCGCCCGTAGGCCGGGGCGCCAAGTTCGTCCAGCGGAAAAAGGCCACAAAAACGGGTGGGCTATAGCCTTGGGGGGTGGGGCTGGCCAACTTCGTCCGCCGGAATCGGAATGGCGCGAGACTTTACGAGGCGCCTCCGTGTGCCAAAAATAGGCCACGGGCAAAGCCGCACCCAAAAATACCCCCCCGAAGGCCGGGGTGCCAAGTTCGTCCAACGGAAAAAGGCCACAAAAACGGGTGGGCTATAGCCTTGGGGGGTGGGGCCGGCCAACTTCGTCCGCCGGACTCGGAATGGCGCGAGACTTTGCGAGGCATCTCCGTGTGCCAAAAATAGGCCGCGGGCACAGCCGCGCCCAAAAATACCCGCCCGAAGGCCGGGGCGCCAAGTTCGTCCAGCGGAAAAAGGCCACAAAAACGGGTAGGCCATAGCCTTGGGGGGTGGGGCTGGCCAACTTCGTCCGCCGGACTCGGAATGGCGTGAGACTTTACGAGGCGCCTCCGTGTGCCAAAAATAGGCCATGGGCACGGCCGCGCCCAAAAATACGCGCCCGAAGGCCGGGGCGCCAAGTTCGTCCAGCGGAAAAAGGCCACAAAAACGGGTTGGCTATAGCCTTGGGGGGTGGGGCTGGCAAACTTCGTCCTCCGGACACGGAATGGCGCGAGACTTTGCGAGGCGTCTCCGTGTGCCAAAAATAGGCCACGGGCACAGCCGCACCCAAAAATACCCCCCCGAAGGCCGGGGTGCCAAGTTCGTCCAACGGAAAAAGGCCACAAAAACGGGTGGGCTATAGCCTTGGGGGGTGGGGCCGGCCAATTTCGTCCGCCGGACTCGGAATGGCGCGAGACTTTGCGAGGCATCTCCGTGTGCCAAAAATAGGCCGCGGGCACAGCCGCGCCCAACAATACCCACCCGAAGGCCGGGGCGCCAAGTTCGTTCAGCGGAAAAAGGCCACAAAAACGGGTGGGATATAGCCATGGGGGGTGGGGCTGGCCAACTTCGTCCGCCGGACTCGGAATGGCGCGAGACTTTGCGAGGCACCTCCGTGTGCCAAAAATAGGCCGCGGCACAGCCGCGCCCAAAATTACCCGCCCGAAGGCCGGGGCGCCAAGTTCGTCCAGCGGAAAAAGCCACAAAAACGGGTGGGCTATAGCCTTGGGGGGTGGGGCTGGCCAACTTCGTCCGCCGGACTCGGAGTGGCGCGAGACTTTGCGAGGCGCCTCCGTGTAAAAAAAATAGGCTGCGGGCACAGCCGCACCCAAAAATACCGGCCCGATGGCCGGGGTGCCAAGTTCGTCCAGCGGAAAAAGGCCACAAAAACGGGTGGGCTATAGCCTTGGGGGGTGGGGCTGGCCAACTTCGTCCGCCGGACTCGGAATGGCGCGAGACTGTGCGAGGCGCCCCGACATAAAAAAATAGGCCGCGGGCACAGCCGCGCCCAAAACTACCCGCCCGAAGGCCGGGGCGCCCAGTTCGTCCACCGGAAAAAGGCCACAAAAACGGGTGGGCTATAGCCTTGGGGGGTGGGGCTGGCCAACTTCGTCCGCCGGACTCGGAATGGCGCGAGACTTTGCGAGGCACCTCCGTGTGCCAAAAATAGGCCGCGGGCACAGCCGCGCCCAAAAATACCCGCCCGAAAGCCGGGGCGCCAAGTTCGTCCAGCGGAAAAAGGCCACAAAAACGGGTGGGCTATAGCCTTGGGGGGTGGGGCTGGCCAACTTCGTCCGCCGGACTCGGAATGGCGCGAGACTTTGCGATGCGCCTCCGTGTGCCAAAAATAGGCCGCGGACAAAGCCGCGCCAAAAAATACCCGCCCGAAGGCCGGGGCGCCAAGTTCGTCCAGCGGAAAAAGGCGAAAAAAACGGGTGTGCTATAGCATTGGGGGGAGGGGCTGGCCAACTTCCTTCGCCGGACTCAAAATGGCGCGAGACCTTGCGAGGCACCTCCGTGTGCCAAAAATAGGCCGCGGGCACAGCCGCGCCCAAAAATACCCTCCCGAAGGCCGGGGCGCCAAGTTCGTCCAGCGGAAAAAGGCGACAAAAACGGGTGGGCTATAGCCTTGGGGGGTGGGGCTGGCCAACTTCGTCCGCCGGACTCGGAATGGCGCGAGACCTTGCGAGGCGCCTCCGTGTGCCAAAAATAGGCTGCGGGCACAGCCGCGCCCAAAAATACCCGCCCGAAGGCCGGGGCGCCAAGTTCGTCCAGCGGAAAAAGGCCACAAAAACGGGTGGGCTATAGCCTTGGGGGGTGGGGCTGGCCAATTTCGTCCGCCGGACTCGGAATGGTGCGAGACTTTGCGATGCGCCTCCGTGTGCCAAAAATAGGCCGCGGGCACAGCCGCGCCCAAAAATACCCGCCCGAAGGCCGGGGCGCCAAGTTCGTCCAGCGGAAAAAGGCCACAAAAACGGGTGGGCTATAGCCTTGGGGGGAGGGGCTGGCCAACTTCGTCCGCCGGACTCGAAATGGCGCGAGACCTTGCGAGGTGCCTCCGTGTGCCAAAAATAGGCCGTGGGCACAGCCGCGCCCAAAAATACCCGCCCAAAGGCCGGGGCGCCAAGTTCGTCCAGCGGAAAAAGGCCACAAAAACGGGTGGGCTATAGCCTTGGGGGGTGGGGCTGGCCAACTTCGTCCGCCGGACTCAGAATGGCGTGAGACTTTGCGAGGTGCCTCCGTGTGCCAAAAATAGGCCGCGGGCACAGCCGCGCCCAAAAATACCCGCCCGAAGGCCGGGGCGCCAAGTTCGTCCAGCGGAAAAAGGCCACAAAAACGGGTGGGCTTTAGCCTTGGGGGTGGGGCTGGCCAACTTGGTCCGCCGGACTCGGAATAGCGCGAGACTTTGCGAGGCACCTCCGTGTGCCAAAAATAGGCCGCGGGCACAGCCGCGCCCAAAAATACCAGCCCGAAGGCCGGGGCGCCAAGTTCGTCCAGCGGAAAAAGGCCACAAAAACGGGTGGGCTTTAGCCTTGGGGGGTGGGGCTGGCCAACTTCGTCCGCCCGACTCGGAATGGCGCGAGACCTTGCGAGGCGCCTCCGTGTGCCAAAAATAGGCCGCGGGCACAGCCGCGCCCAAAAATACCCGCCCGAAGGCCGGGGCGCCAAGTTCGTCCAGCTGAAAAAGGCCACAAAAACGGGTGGGCTATAGCCTTGGGGGGTGGGGCTGGCCAACTTCGTCCGCCGGACTCGGAGTGGCGCGAGACTTTGCGAGGCGCCTCCGTGTAAAAAAAATAGGCTGCGGGCACAGCCGCACCCAAAAATACCGGCCCGATGGCCGGGGTGCCAAGTTCGTCCAGCGGAAAAAGGCCACAAAAACGGGTGGGCTATAGCCTTGGGGGGTGGGGCTGGCCAACTTCGTCCGCCGGACTCGGAATGGCGCGAGACTGTGCGAGGCGCCTCCGTGTTACAAAAATAGGCCGCGGGCACAGCCGCGCCCAAAACTACCCGCCCGAAGGCCGGGGCGCCCAGTTCGTCCACCGGAAAAAGGCCACAAAAACGGGTGGGCTATAGCCTTGGGGGGTGGGGCTGGCCAACTTCGTCCGCCGGACTCGGAATGGCGCGAGACTTTGCGAGGCACCTCCGTGTGCCAAAAATAGGCCAAAGGGCACAGCCGCGCCTAAAAATACCCGCCCGAAAGCCGGGCGCCAAGTTCGCCCAGCGGAAAAAGGCCACAAAACGGGTGGGCTATAGCCTTGGGGTGGGGCTGGCCGACTTCGTCCGCCGGACTCGGAATGGCGCGAGACTTTGCGATGCGCCTCCGTGTGCCAAAAATAGGGCCGCGGACACAGCCGCGCCCAAAATACCCGCCCGAAGGCCGGGCGCCAAGTTGGCCCAGCGGAAAACGGCCACAAAACCGGGGGGGCTATAGCCTTGGGGGGTGGGGCTGGCCAACTTCGTCCGCCGGACTCGGAATGGCGCGAGACTTTGCGATGCGCCTCCGTGTGCCAAAAATAGGCCGCGGGCACAGCCGCGCCCAAAAATACCCGCCACAAGGCCGGGCGCCAAGTTCGTCCAGCGGCTAAAGTCCCCTAAACCGGGTGGGCTATAGCCTTGGGGGGAGGGGCTGGCCAACTTCGTCCGCCGGACTCGAAATGGCGCGAGACCTTGCGAGGTGCCTCCGTGTGCCAAAAATTGGCCGTGGGCACAGCCGCGCCCAAAAATACCCGCCCAAAGGCCGGGGCGCCAAGTTCGTCCAGCGGAAAAAGGCCACAAAAACGGGTGGGCTATAGCCTTGGGGGGTGGGGCTGGCCAACTTCGTCCGCCGGACTCAGAATGGCGTGAGACTTTGCGAGGTGCCTCCGTGTGCCAAAAATAGGCCGCGGGCACAGCCGCGCCCAAAAATACCCGCCCGAAGGCCGGGGCGCCAAGTTCGTCCAGCGGAAAAAGGCCACAAAAACGGGTGGGCTTTAGCCTTGGGGGGTGGGGCTGGCCAACTTGGTCCGCCGGACTCGGAATAGCGCGAGACCTTGCGAGGCGCCTCCGTGTGCCAAAAATAGGCCGCGGGCACAGCCGCGCCCAAAAATACCCGCCCGAAGGCCGGGGCGCCAAGTTCGTCCAGCGGAAAAGCCACAAAAACGGGTGGGCTATAGCCTTGGGGGGTGGGGCTGGCCAACTTCGTCCGCCGGACTCGGAGTGGCGCGAGACTTTGCGAGGCGCCTCCGTGTAAAAAAAATAGGCTGCGGGCACAGCCGCACCCAAAAATACCGGCCCGATGGCCGGGGTGCCAAGTTCGTCCAGCGGAAAAAGGCCACAAAAACGGGTGGGCTATAGCCTTGGGGGTGGGGCTGGCCAACTGTCCGCCGGACTCGGAATGGCGCGAGACTGTGCGAGGCGCCTCCGTGTTACAAAATAGGCCGCGGGCACAGCCGCGCCCAAAACTACCCGCCCAAGGCCGGGCGCCCAGTTCGTCCACCGGACAAGGCCACAAAAAAGGGTGGGCTATAGCCTTGGGGGGTGGGGCTGGCCAACTTCGTCCGCCGGACTCGGAATGGCGCGAGACTTTGCGAGGCACCTCCGTGTGCCAAAAATAGGCCGCGGGCACAGCCGCGCCCAAAAATACCCTTCCGAAAGCCGGGGCGCCAAGTTCGTCCAGCGGAAAAAGGCCACAAAAACGGGTGGGCTATAGCCTTGGGGGGTGGGGCTGGCCAACTTCGTCCGCCGGACTCGGAATGGCGCGAGACTTTGCGATGCGCCTCCGTGTGCCAAAAATAGGCCGCGGACACAGCCGCGCCCAAAAATACCCGCCCGAAGGCCGGGGCGCCAAGTTCGTCCAGCGGAAAAAGGCGGCAAAAACGGGTGGGCATAGCCTTGGGGGGAGGGGCTGGCCAACTTCCTTCGCCGGACTCGAAATGGCGCGAGACCTTGCGAGGCGCCTCCGTGTGCCAAAAATAGGCCGCGGGCACAGCCGCGCCCAAAAATACCCTCCCGAAGGCCGGGGCGCCAAGTTCGTCCAGCGGAAAAAGGCCACAAAAACGGGTGGGCTATAGCCTTGGGGGGTGGGGCTGGCCAACTTCGTCCGCCGGACTCGGAATGGCGCGAGACCTTGCGAGGCGCCTCCGTGTGCCAAAAATAGGCCGCGGGCACAGCCGCGCCCAAAAATACCCGCCCGAAGGCCGGGGCGCCAAGTTCGTCCAGCGGAAAAAGGCCACAAAAACGGGTGGGCTATAGCATAGGGGGTTCGGGCTGGCCTACTTCGTCCGCGGAACTCGGAATGGCGCGAGACTTTGCAATGCGCCTCCGTGTGCCAAAAATAGGCCGCGGGCACAGCCGCGCCCAAAAATACCCGCCCGAAGGCCGGGGCGCCAAGTTCGTCCAGCGGAAAAAGGCGACAAAAACGGGTGGGCATAGCCTTGGGGGGAGGGGCTGGCCAACTTCCTTCGCCGGACTCGAAATGGCGCGAGACCTTGCGAGGCGCCTCCGTGTGCCAAAAATAGGCCGCGGGCACAGCCGCGCCCAAAAATACCCCGCCCAAAGGCCGGGCGCCAAGTTCGGCCCAGCGGAAAAAGGCCACAAAACGGGTGGGCTATAGCCTTGGGGTGGGGCTGGCCAACTTCCCCGCCGGACTCAGAATGGCGTGAGACTTTGCGAGGTGCCTCCGTGTGCTGGGGGAATAGGCCGCGGGCACAGCCGCGCCAAAAATACCCGCCCGAAGGCCGGGCGCCAAGTTCGTCCAGCGGAAAAAGGCCACAAAACGGGTGGGCTTTAGCCTTGGGGTGGGGCTGGCCAACTTGGTCCGCCGGACTCGGAATAGCGAGACTTTGCGAGGCACCTCCGTGTGCCAAAATAGGGTCATGGGCACAGCCGCGCCAAAAATACCAGCCCGAAGGCCGGGCGCCAAGTTCGTCCAGCGGAAAAAGGCCACAAAACGGGTGGGCTTTAGCCTTGGGGGTGGGGCTGGCCAACTCGTCCGCCCGACTCGGAATGGCGCGAGACCTTGCGAGGCGCCTCCGTGTGCCAAAAATAGGCCGCGGGCACAGCCGCGCCCAAAAATACCCGCCCGAAGGCCGGGGCGCCAAGTTCGTCCAGCTGAAAAAGGCCACAAAAACGGGTGGGCTATAGCCATGGGGGGTGGGGCTGGCCAACTTCGTCCGCCGGACTCGGAATAGCGCGAGACTTTGCGAGGCGCCTCCGTGTGCCAAAAATAGGCCGCGGGCACAGCCACGCCCAAAAATACCCGCCCGAAGGCCGGGCCGCCAAGTTCGTCCAGCGGAAAATGCCCACAAAAACGGGTGGGCTATAGCCTTGGGGGGTGGGGCTGGCCAACTTCGTCCGCCGGATTCGGAATGGCGCGAGACTTTGCGAGGCACCTCCGTGTGCCAAAAATAGGCCACGAGCACAGCCGCGCCAAAAAATACCCGCCCGAAGGCCGGGGCGCCAAGTTCGTCCAGCGGAAAAATCCACAAAAACGGCTGGGCTATAGCCTTGGGGGGTGGGGCTGGCTATCTTCGTCCGCCGGACTCGGAATGGTGCGAGACTTTGCGAGGCTCCTCCGTGTGCCAAAAATAGGCCGCGGGCACAGCCGCGCCCAAAAATACCCGACCGAAGGCCGGGGCGCCAAGTTCGTCCAGCGGAAAAAGGCCACAAAAACGGGTGGGCTATAGCCTTGGGGGGTGGGGCTGGCCAACTTCCTCCGCCGGACCCGGAATGGCGCCAGACTTTGCGAGGTGCCTCCGTGTGCCAAAAATAGGCCGCGGTCACAACCGCGCCTAAAAATACCCCCCCGAAGGCCGGGGCACCAAGTTCGTCCAGCGGAAAAAGGTCACAAAAACGGGTGGGCTATAGGCTTGGGGGGTGGGGCTGGCCAACTTCGTCCGCCGGACTCGGAATGGCGCGAGACTTTACGAGGCACCTCCGTGTGCCAAAAATAGGCGGCGGCAGAGCCACGCCCAAAATTACCCGCCCGAAGGCCGGGGCGCCAAGTTCGTCCAGCGGAAAAAGGCCACAAAAACGGGTGGGCTATAGCCTTGGGGGGTGGGGCTGGCCAACTTCGTCCGCCGGACTCGGAATGGCGCGAGACTTTGCGAGACGCCTCCGTGTAAAAAAAATAGGCTGCGGGCACAGCCGCACCCAAAAATACCGGCCCGATGGCCGGGGTACCAAGTTCGTCCAGCGGAAAAAGGCCACAAAAACGGGTGGGCTATAGCCTTGGGGGGTTGGGCTGGCCAACTTCGTCCGCCGGACTCGGAATGGCGCAAGACTTTGCGAGGCGTCTCCGTGTGCCAAAAATAGGCAACGGGCACAGCCGCGCCCAAAAATACCCGCCCGAAGGCCGGAGCAATAAGTTCGTTTAGCGGAAAAAGGCCACAATAACGGGTGGGCTATAGCCTTGGGGGGTGGGGCTGGCCAACTTCGTCCGCCGGACTCGGAATGGCGCGAGACTGTGCGAGGCGCCTCCGTGTTACAAAAATAGGCCGCGGGCACAGCCGCGCCCAAAAGTACCCGCCCGAAGGCCGGGGCGCCCAGTTCGTCCAGCGGAAAAAGGCCACAAAAACGGGTGGGCTATAGCCTTGGTGGGTGGGGCTGGCCAACTTCGTCCGCCGGACTCGGAATGGCGCGAGACTTTGCGAGGCACCTCCGTGTGCCAAAAATAGGCCGCGGGCAAAGCCGAGCCAAAAATACCCGCCCAAGGCCGGGCGCCAAGTTCATCCAGCGGAAAAGGCCACAAAACGGGTGGGCTATAGCCTTGGGGGTGGGGCTGGCCAACCTCGTCCGCTGGACTCGGAATGGCGCGAGACTTTGCAATGCGCCTCCGTGT
>JAUJEM010000355.1:0-43093 GCA_030448935.1 Citrus cavaleriei | reverse complement strand
TAATAATACCCGCCCGAAGGCCGGGCGCCAAGTCGTCAGCGGAAAAGGCCACAAAAACGGGTGGGCTATAGCCTTGGGGTGGGGATGGCCAACGTCCGCCCCGGACTCGGAATGGCGCGAGACATTACCAGGCGCCTCCGTGTGCCCAAAAATGGGCATAGTACTTAGCTGTGCCCAAAAATACCCGCCCGAAGGCCGGGGCGCCGAGTTCGTCCAGCGGAAAAAAGCCACAAAAATGGGTGGGCAATAGCCTTGGGGGGTGAGGCTGGCCAACTTCGTCCGCCGGACTCGGAATGGCGCGAGACTTTGCGAGGCGCCTCCGTGTGCCACAAATAGGCCGCGGGCACAGGCGCGCACAAAAATACCAGCCCGAAGGCCGGGGCGCCAAGTTCGTCCAGCGAAAAAAGGCCACAAAAACGGGTGGGATATAGCCTTGGGGGGTGGGGCTGGCCAACTTCGTCCGCCGGACTCGGAATGGCGCGAGCCTTTACGAGGCGCCACCGTGTACCAAAAATAGGCCGCGGCCACAGCCGCGCCCAAAAATACCCGCCTGAAGGCCGGGGCGCAAAGTTCGTCCAGCGGAAAAAAGGCCACAAAAACGGGTGGGCTATAGCCTTGGGGGGTGGGGATGGCCAACTTCGTCCGCCGGACTCGGAATGGCGCGAGACATTACCAGGCGCCTCCGTGTGCCAAAAATAGGCCGCGGGCACAGCTGTGCCCAAAAATACCCGCCCGAAGGCCGGGGCGCCGAGTTCGTCCAGCGGAAAAAAGCCACAAAAATGGGTGGGCAATAGCCTTGGGGGGTGAGGCTGGCCAACTTCGTCCGCCGGACTCGAAATGGCGCGAGACTTGGCGAGGCGCCTCCGTGTGCCAAAAATAGGCCGCGTGCACAGGCTTGCACAAAAATACCCGCACGAAGGCCGGGGCGCCAAGTTCGTCCTGCGAAAAAAGGCCACAAAAACGGGTGGGATATAGCCTTGGGGGGTGGGGCTGGCCAACTTTGTCCGCCGGACTCGGAATGGCGCGAGACTTTATGAGGAGCCTCTGTGTGCCAAAAATAGGCCGCGGCCACAGCCGCGCCCAAAAATACCCCCCGAAGGCCGGGGCGCAAAGTTCGTCCAGCGGAAAAAGGCCACAAAAACGGGTGGGCTATAGCCTTGGGGGGTGGGGCTGGCCAACTTCGTCCGCCGGACTCGGAATGACGCGAGACATTGCAAGGCACCTCCGTGTGACAAAAATAGGCCGCGGGCAAAGCAGCGCCCAAAAATACCCGCCCGAAGGCGGGGGTGCCAAGTTCGTCCAGCGTAAAAAGGCCACAAAAACGGGTGGGCTATAGCCTTGGGGGGTGGGGCTGGACAACTTCGTCCGCCGGACTCGGAATGGCCCGAGACATTGCAAGGCGCCTCAGTGTGCCAAAAGTAGGCCGTGGGCAGTGCCGCGCCCAAAAATACCCGCCCGAAGGCGGGGGTGCCAAGTTCGTCCAGCGTAAAAAGGCCACAAAAACGGGTGGGCTATAAACTTGGGGGGTGGGGCTGGCCCACTTCGTCCGCCGGACTTGGAATGGCACGAGGCTTTGCGAGGCGCCTCCGTGTGCCAAAAATAGGCCGCGGGCACAGCCGCGCCAAAAAATACCCGCCCGAAGGCCGGGGCGCCAAGTTCGTCCAGCGAAAAAAGGCCACAAAAACGGGTGGGCTATAGCCTTGGGGGTGGGGCTGGCCAACCTCGTCCGCGGACTCGGCATGGCGCGAGACTTCACGAGGCACCTCCGTGTGCAAAAAATAGGCCGCGGCCACAGCCGCGCCAAAATACCCGCCCGAAGGCCGGGCGCCAAGTTCATCCAGCGGAAAAAGGCCACAAAACGGGTGGGCTATAGCCTTGGGGGTGGGAGCAGCCCACTTCGTCCGCCCCGGACTCGGAATGGCGCGAGACTTTCGAGGCACCTCCGTGTGCCAAAAATAGGCCGCGGGCACAGCCGCGCCAAAAATACCCACCCGAGGCCGGGCGCCAAGGTCGTCCTGCGGTAAAGGGCCACAAAACCGGGTGGGCTATAGCCTTGGGGGGTGGGGCTGGCCAACTTCGTCCGCCGGACTCGGAATGGCGCGAGACATTGCAAGGCGCCTCCCTGTGCCAAAAATAGGCCGCGGGCAGAGCCGCGCCCAAAAATACCCGCCCGAAGGCCGGGGTGCCAGTCGTCCCAGCGGAAAAAGGCCACAAAAGCGGGTGGGCTATAGCCTTGGGGGTGGGGCTGGCCAACTTCGTCCGCATGACTCGGAATGGCGCGAGACATTACAAGGCGCCTCCGTGTGCCAAAAATAGGCCGCGGGCACAGCCGAGCCCAAAAATACCCGCCCGAAGGCCGGGGCGCCAAGTTCGTCCAGCGGAAAAAGGCCACAAAAACGGGTGGGCTATAGGCTTGGGGGGTGGGGCTGGCCAACTTCATCCGCCGGACTCGGAATGGCGCGAGACTTTGCGAGGCGCCTCCGTGTACCAAAAATAGGCCGCGGCCACAGCCGTGCCCAAAAATACCCGCCCGAAGGCCGGGGCGCCAAGTTCGACCAGCGGAAAAAGGCCACAAAAACGGGTGGGCTATAGCCTTGGGGGGTGGGGCCGGCCAACTTCGTCCGCCGGACTCGGAATGGCGCGAGACTTTGCGAGGCACCTCCGTGTGCCAAAAATAGGCCGCGGGCACAGCTGCGCCCAAAAATACCAGCCCGAAGGCCGGGGCGCCAAGTTCGTCCAGCGGAAAAAGGCCACAAAAACGGGTGGGGTATAGCCTTGGGGGGTGGGGCTGGCCAACTTCGCCCGCCGGACTCGGAATGGCGCGTGACTTTGCGAGGTGCCTCCGTGTCCCAAAAATAGGCTACGGGCACAGCCGCACCCAAAAATTCCCCCCCGAAGGCCGGGGCGCCAAGTTCGTCCAGCGGAAAAAGGCCACAAAAACGGGTGGGCTATAGCCTTGGGGGGTGGGGCTGGCCAACTTCGTCCGCCGGACTCGGAATGGCGCGAGACTTTGCGAGGCGCCTCCGTGTGCCAAAAATAGGCCGCGGGCACAGCCGCACCCACAAATACCCGCCCGATGGCCGGGGCGCCAAGTTCGGCCAGCAAAAAAAGGCCACAAAAACGGGTGGGCTATAGCCTTGGGAGGTGGGGCTGGCCAACTTTGTCCGCCGGACTCGGAATGGCGCGAGACTTTGCGAGGAGCCTCTGTGTGCCAAAAATAGGCCGCGGGCACAGCCGCGCCCAAAATACCCGCCCGAAGGCCGGGCGCCAAGTCAGTCCAGCGTAAAAAGGCCACAAAAACGGGTGGGCTATAGCCTTGGGGGGTGGGGCCGGCCAACTTCGTCCGCCGGACTCGGAATGGCGCGAGACTTTGCGAGGCACCTCCGTGTGCCAAAAATAGGCCGCGGGAACAGCCGCGCCCAAAAATACCAGCCCGAAGGCGGGGGCGCCAAGTTCGTCCAGCGGACGTAGGCGCCAAAAAGGGGTGGGCTATAGCCTTGGGTGTGGGGCTGGCCAACTTCGTCCGCCGGACTCGGAATGGCGCGAGACTTTGCGAGGCACCTCCGTGTGCCAAAAATAGGCCGCGGGCACAGCCGCGCCCAAAAATACCCGCCCGAAGGCCGGGGCGCCAAGTTCGTCCAGCGGAAAAAGGCCACAAAAAAGGGTGGGCTATAGCCTTGGGAGGTGGGGCTGGCCAACTTCGTCCGCCGGACTCGGAATGGTGCGAGAATTTGCGAGGCACCTCCGTGTGCCAAAAATAGGCCGCGGGCACAGCCGCGCTAAAAATACCAGCCCGAAGGCCGGGGCGCCAAGTTCGTCCAGCGAAAATAGGCCACAAAAATGGGTGGGCTATAGCCTTGGGGGGTGGGGCTGGCCAAATTCGTCCGCCGGACTCGGAATGGCGCGAGACTTTGCAAGGCGCCAACGTGTACCAAAAATAGGCTGCGGCCACAGCCGCGCCCAAAAATACCCTCCCGAAGGCCTGGGCGCCAAGTTCGTCCAGCGGAAAAAGGCCACAAAAACAGGTGGGCTATAGCCTTGGGGGGTGAGGCTGGCCAAATTCGTCCGCCGGACTCGGAATGGCGCGAGACTTTGCGAGGCACCTCCGTGTGCCAAAAATAGGCTGCGGGCACAGCCGCGCCCAAAAATACCCGCCCGAAGGCCGGGGCGCCAAGTTCGTCCAGCGGAAAAAAGCCACAAAAACGGGTGGGCTATAGCCTTTGGGGGTGGGGCTGGCCAACTTCGTCCGCCGGACTCGGAATCGTGCGAGACTTTGCGAGGGGCCTCCGTGTGCAAAAAATAGGCCTCGGTCACTGCCGCGCCCAAAAATTACTCCCCGAAGGCCGGGGCGCCAAGTTCGTCCAGCGGAAAAAGGCCACAAAAACGGATGGGCTATAGCCTTGGGGGGTGGGGCTGGCCAACTTCGTCCGCCGGACTCGGAATGGCGCGAGACTTTGCGAGGCGCCTCCGTGTGCCAAAAATAGGCCGCGGGCACAGCCGCGCCCAAAAATACCCGCCCGAAGGCCGGGGCGCCAAGTTCGTCCAGCGGAAAAAGGCCACAAAAAAGGGTGGGCTATAGCCTTGGGGAGTGGGGCTGGCCAACTTCGTCCGCCGGAATCGGAATGGCGCGAGACTTTGCGAGGCACTTCCGTGTGCCAAAAATAGGCCGCGGGCACAGCCGCGCCCAAAAATAACATCCCGAAGGCCGGGGCGCCAAGTTCGTCCAGCGAAAAAAGGCCACAAAAACGGGTGGGCTATAGCCTTGGGGGGTGGGGCTGGCCAACTTCGTCCGCCGGGCTCGGAATGGCGCGAGACTTTGCGAGGTGCCTCCGTGTGCCGAAAATAGGCTGCGGGCACAGCCGCGCCCAAAAATACCCCCCGAAGGCCTGGGCGCCAAGTTCGTCCAGCGGAAAAAGGCCACAAAAACGGGTGGGCTATAGCCTTGGGGGGTGAGGCTGGCCAACTTCGTCCGCCGGTCTCGGAATGGCGCGAGACTCTGCAAGGCACCTCCATGTGCCAAAAATAGTCCGCGAGCACAGCCGCGCCCAGAAATACCCACCCGAAGGCCGGGGCGCCAAGTTCGTCCAGCGGAAAAAGGCCACAAAAAAGGGTGGGCTATAGCCTTGGGGGGTGGGGCTGGCCAACTTCGTCCGCCGGACTCGGAATGGCGCGAGACTTTGCGAGGCGCCTCCGTGTGCCAAAAATAGGCCGCGGGCACAGCCGCGCTCAAAAATACCCGCCCGAAGGCCGGGGCGCCCCGTCCGCCCAGCGGAAAACGGCCCCACAACCCGGGGGGCTATAGCCTTGGGGGGGGGGGCTGGCCAACTTCGTCCGCCGGACTCGGAATGGTGCGATACTTTGCGAGGCGCCTCCGTGTGCCAAAAATAGGCTGCGGGCACAGCCGCGCCAAAAAATACCCCCACGAAGCCCGGGGCGCCAAGTTCGTCCAGCGGAAAAAGGCCACAAAAACGGGTGGGCTATAGCCTTGGGGGGTGGGGCTGGCCAACTTCGTCCCCCGGACTCGGAATGGCGCGAGATTTTGCGAGGTGCCTCCGTGTGCCAAAAATAGGCCGAGGGCACAGCCGCGCCCAAAAATACCCGCCCGAAGGCCGGTGCGCCAAGTTCGTCCAGCGGAAAAAGGCCACAAAAACGGGTGGGCTATAGCCTTGGGGGGTGGGGCTGGCCAACTTCGTCCGCCGGACTCGGAATGGCGCGAGACTTTGCGAGGCGCCTCCGTGTGCCAAAAATAGGCCGCGGGCAGAGCCGCTCCCAAAAATACCCGCCCGAAGGCCGGGGCGCCAAGTTCGTCCAGCGGAAAAAGGCCACAAAAACGGGTGGGCTATAGCCTTGGGGGGTGGGGCTGGCCAACTTCGTCCCCCGGACTCGGAATGGCGCGAGACTTTGCGAGGAGCCTCCGTGTGCCAAAAATAGGCCGCGGGCACAGCCGTACCCGAAAATACCCGCCCGAAGGCCGGGGCGCCAAGTTCGTTCAGCGGAAAAAGGCCACAAAAACAGGTGGGCTATAGCCTTGGGGGGTGGGGCTGGCCCACTTCGTCCGCCGGACTCGGAATGGCGCGAGACTTTGCGAGGCGCCTCCGTGTGCCATAAATAGGCCGCGGGCACAACCGCGCCCAAAAATACCCGCCCGAAGGCTGGGGCGCCAAGTTCGTCCAGCGGAAAAAGGCCACAAAAACGGGTGGGCTATAGCCTTGGGGGGTGAGGCTGGCCAACTTCGTCCGCCGGACTCGGAATGGCGCGAGACTTTGCGAGGCACCTCCGTGTGCCAAAAATAGTCCGCGGGCACAGCCGCGCCCAAAAATACCCGCCCGAAGGCCGGGGCTCCAAGTTCGTCCAGCGGAAAAAGGCCACAAAAACGGGTGGGCTATAGCCTTGGGGGGTGGGGCTGGCCAACTTCGTCCGCCGGACTCGGAATGGCGCGAGACTTTGCGAGGGGCCTCCGTGTGCAAAAATAGGCCTCAGGCACTGCCGCGCCCGAAAATTACTCCCCGAAGGCCGGGGCGCCAAGTTCGTCCAGCGGAAAAAGGCCACAAAAACGGGTGGGCTATAGCCTTGGGGGGTGGGGCTGCCAAACTTCGTCCGCCGGACTCGGAATGGCGCGAGACTTTGCGAGGCGCCTCCATGTGCCAAAAATAGGCCGCGGGCACAGCCGCGCCCAAAAATACCCGCCCGAAGGCCGGGGCGCCAAGTTCGTCCAGCGGAAAAAGGCCACAAAAACGGGTGGGCTATAGCCTTGGGGGGTGGGGCTGGCCAACTTCCCCGCGGACTCGGAATGGCGCGAGACTTTGCGAGCGCCTCCGTTTGCCAAAAATAGGCCGCGGGCAGAGCCACGCCCAAAAATACCCGCCCGAAGGCCGGGCGCCAAGTTCGTCCCAGCGGAAAAAGGCCACAAAAACGGGTGGGCTATAGCCTTGGGGGTGGGGCTGGCCAACTTCGTCCCCGGACTCGGAATGGCGCGAGACTTTGCGAGGAGCCTCCGTGTGCCAAAAATAGGCGCGGGCACAGCCGTACCCAAAATACCCGCCCCGAAGGCCGGGCGCCAAGTTCGTTCAGCGGAAAAAGGCCACAAAAACAGATGGGCTATAGCCTTGGGGGGTGGGGCTGGCCAACTTCGTCCGCCGGACTCGGAATGGCGCGAGACTTTGCGAGGCGCCTCCGTGTGCCATAAATAGGCCGCGGGCACACCCGCGCCCAAAAATACCCGCCCGAAGGCCGGGGCGCCAAGTTCGTCCAGCGGAAAAAGGCCACAAAAAAGGGTGGGCTATAGCCTTGGGGGGTGGGGCTGGCCAACTTCGTCCGCCGGACTTGGAATGGCGCGAGACTTTGCGAGGCGCCTCCGTGTACCAAAAATAGGCCGCGGGCACAGCCGCGCCCAAAAATACCCGCCCGAAGGCCTGGGCGCCAAGTTCGTCCAGCGGAAAAAGGCCACAAAAAAGGGTGGGCTATAGCCTTGGGGGGTGGGGCTGGCCAACTTCGTCCGCCGGACTTGGAATGGCGCGAGACTTTGCGAGGCACCTCTGTCTGCCAAAAATAGGCCGCGGGCACAGCCGCGCCCAAAAATACCATCCCGAAGGCCGGGGCGCCAAGTTCGTCCAGCGAAAAAAGGCCACAAAAACGGGTGGGCTATAGCCTTGGGGGGTGGGGCTGGCCAACTTCGTCCGCCGGACTCGGAATGGCGCGAGACTTTGCGAGGCGCCTCCGTGTGCCAAAAATAGGCTACGGGCACAGCCGCGCCCAAAAATACCCCCCGAAGGCCTGGGCGCCAAGTTCGTCCAGCAGAAAAAGGCCACAAAAACGGGTGGGCTATAGCATTGGGGGGTGAGGCAGTCCAACTTCGTCCGCCGGACTCGGAATGGCGCAAGACTTCGCGAGTCCCCTCCGTGTGCCATAAATAGGCCGCGGGCACAACCGCGCCCAAAAATACCAGCCCGATGGCTGGGGCGCCAAGTTCGTCCAGCGGAAAAAGGGCACAAAAACGGGTGGGATATAGCCTTGGGGGGTGAGGCTGGCCAACTTCGTCCGCCGGACTCGGAATGGCGCAAGACTTTGCGAGGTGCCTCCGTGTGCCAAAAATAGGCCGCGGGCACAGCCGCGTCCAAAAATACCCGCCCGAAGGCCGGGGCGCCAAGTTCGTCCAGCGGAAAAAGGCCACAAAAACGGGTGGGCTATAGCCTTGGGGGGTGGGGCTGGTCAACTTCGTCCGCCGGACTCGTAATGGCCCGAGACTTTGCGAGGCCCCTCCATGTGCCAAAAATAGGCCGCGGGCACAGCCGCGTCCAAAAATACCCGCCCGAAGGCCGGGGCGCAAAGTTCGTCCAGCGGAAAAAGGCCACAAAAACGGGTGTGCTATAGCCTTGGGGGGTGGGGCTGGCCAACTTCGTCCGCCGGACTCGGAATGGCGCGAGACTTCGCGAGGCCCCTCCTTGTCCCATAAATAGGCCGCGGGCACAACCGCGCCCAAAAATACCAGACCGATGGCTGGGGCGCCAAGTTCGTCCAGCGGAAAAAGGGCACAAAAACGGGTGGGATATAGCCTTGGGGGGTGAGGCTGGCCAACTTCGTCCGCCGGACTCGGAATGGTGCGAGACTTTGTGAGGCACCTCCGTGTGCCAAAAATATACTGCGGGAACAGCCGCGCCGAAAAATACCCCCCCGAAGGCCGGGGCGCCAAGTTCGTCCAGCGGAAAAAGGCCACAAAAACGGGTGGGCTATAGCCTTGGGGGGTGGGGCTGGCCAACTTCGTCCCCCGGACTCGGAATGGCGCGAGACTTTGCGAGGTGCCTCCGTGTGCCATAAATAGGCCGCGGGCACAGCTGCGCCCAAAAATACCCGCCCGAAGGCCGGGGCGCCAAGTTCGTCCAGCGGAAAAAGGCCACAAAAACGGGTGGGCTATAGCCTTGGGGGGTGGGGCTGGCCAACTTCGTCCGCCGGACTCGGAATGGCGCGAGACTTTGCGAGGTGCCTCCGTGTGCCATAAATAGGCCGCGGGCACAGCGGCGCCCAAAAATACCCGCCCGAAGGCCGGGGCGCCAAGTTCGTCCAGCGGAAAAAGGCCACAAAAACGGGTGGGCTATAGCCTTGGGGGGTGGGGCTGGCCAACTTCGTCCGCCGGACTCGTAATGGCCCGAGACTTTGCGAGGCCCCTCCATGTGCCAAAAATAGGCCGCGGGCACAGCCGCGTCCAAAAATACCCGCCCGAAGGCCGGGGCGCAAAGTTCGTCCAGCGGAAAAAGGCCACAAAAACGGGTGGGCTATAGCCTTGGGGGGTGGGGCTGGCCAACTTCGTCCGCCGGACTCGTAATGGCCCGAGACTTTGCGAGGCCCCTCCATGTGTCAAAAATAGGCCGCGGGCACAGCCGCGTCCAAAAATACCCGCCCGAAGGCCGGGGCGGAAAGTTCGTCCAGCGGAAAAAGGCCACAAAAACGGGTGGGCTATAGCCTTGGGGGGTGGGGCTGTTCAACTTCGCCCGCCGGACTCGGAATGGCGCGAGACTTTGCGAGGCGCCTCCGTGTGCCAAAAATAGGACGCGGACACAGCCGCGCACAAAAATAACCGCCCGAAGGCCGGGGCGCCAAGTTCGTCCAGCGGAAAAAGGCCACAAAAACGGGTGGGCTATAGCCTTGGGGGGTGGGGCTGTTCAACTTCGCCCGCCGGACTCGGAATGGCGCGAGACTTTGCGAGGCGCCTCCGTGTGCCAAAAATAGGACGCGGACACAGCCGCGCCCAAAAATAACCGCCCGAAGGCCGGGGCGCCAAGTTCGTCCAGCGGAAAAAGGCCACAAAAACGGGTGGGCTATAGCCTTGGGGGGTGGGGCTGGCCAACTTCGTCCGCCGGACTCGGAATGGCGAGAGACTTTGCGAGGCCCCTCCATGTTCCAAAAATAGGCCGCGGGCACAGCCGCGTCCAAAAATAACCGCCCGAAGGCCAGGGCGGAAAGTTCGTCCAGCGGAAAAAGGCCACAAAAACGGGTGGGCTATAGCCTTGGGGGGTGGGGCTGTTCAACTTCGCCCGCCGGACTCGGAATGGCACGAGACTTTGCGAGGCGCTTCCGTGTGCCAAAAATAGGCCGCGGACACAGCCGCGCCCAAAAATACCCGCCCGAAGGCCGGGGCGCCAAGTTCGTCCAGCGGAAAAAGTCCACAAAAACGGGTGGTCTATAGCCTTGGGGGGTGGGGCTGGCCAACTTCGTCCGCCGGACTCGGAATAGCGCGAGACTTTGCGAGGCGCCTCCGTGTTCCAAAAATAGGCCGCGGGCACAGCCGCACCCAAAAATACCCACCCGAAGGCCGGGGCGCCAAGTTCGTCCAGCGGAAAAAGGCCACAAAAATGGGTGGGCTATAGCCTTGGGGGGTGGGGCTGGCCAACTTCGTCCGCCGGACTTGGAATGGCGCGAGACTTCATGCGAGGTGCCTCCGTGTGCCAAAAATAGGTCATGGGCACAGCCGCGCAAAAATACCCGCCAAGGCCGGGCGCCAAGTTCGTCCAGCGGAAAAAGGCCACAAAAAGGGGTGGGTTATAGCCTTGGGGGGTGGGGCTGGCCAACTTCGTCCGCCGGACTGGGAATGGCGTGAGACTTTCCGAGGCGACTCCGTGTGCCAAAAATAGGCCGCGGTCACAGCCGTGCCCAAAAATACCCGCCCGAAGGCAGGGGCGCCAAGTTCGTCCAGCGGAAAAAGGCCACAAAAACGGGTGGGCTATAGCCTTGGGGGGTGGGGCTGGCCAACTTCGTCCGCCGGACTCGTAATGGCCCGAGACGTTCCGCGGCGCCTCCGTGTGCCAAAAATAGGCCGCGGGCACATCCGCGCCCAAAAATACCCGCCCCTCAAGGCCGGGCGCCAAGTTCGTCCTGCGTAAAAAGGGCACAAAAACGGGTGGGCTATAGCATTGGTGGTTGGGCTGGCCAACTTCGTCCGCCGGACTCGAAAGGCGCGAGACTTTCCGAGGCACCACCGTGTACCAAAAATAGGCAGCGGGCACAGCCGCGCCCAAAACTACCCGCCCGAAGGCCGGGGCGCCAAGTTCGTCCAGCGGAAAAAGGCCACAAAAACGGGTGGGCTATAGCCTTGGGGGGTGGGGCTGGCCAACTTCGTCCGCCGGACTCGGAATGGCGCGAGACTTTGCGAGGCCCCTCCATGTGCCAAAAATAGGCCACGGGCACAGCCGCGCCCAAAAATACCAGCCCGAAGGCCGGGCGGAAAGTTCGTCCAGCGGAAAAGGCCACAAAAACGGTGGGCTATAGCCTTGGGGGTGGGGCTGTTCAACTTCGCCCGCCGGACTCGGAATGGCGCGAGACTTTGCAGGCCTCCATGTGCCAAAAATAGGCCGCGGGCACAGCCGCGTCAAAAATACCCACCCAAGGCCGGGCGCCAAGTTCGACCAGCGTAAAAAGGCCCCAAAAATGGGTGGGCTATAGCCTTGGGGGGTGGGGCTGGCCAACTTCGTCCGCCGGACTTGGAATGGCCCGAGACTTTGCGAGGCGCCTCCGTGTGCCAAAAAAAGGCCGCGGACACAGCCGCGCCCAAAAATACCCGCCCGAAGGCCGGGCGCCAAGATCGTCCAGCGGAAAAGGCCACAAAAACGGGTGGGCTATAGCCTTGGGGGTGGGGCTGGCCAACTTCGTCCGCCCCGGACTCGGAATGGCGCGAGACTTTGCGAGGTGCTTCCGTGTGCCAAAAAATAGGCCGCGGACACAGCCGCGCCCAAAAATACCCGCCCGAAGGCCGGGGCGCCAAGTTCGTCCAGTGGAAAAAGTCCACAAAAACGGGTGGGCTATAGCCTTGGGGGGTGGGGCTGGCCAACTTCGTCCGCCGGACTCGGAATAGCGCGAGACTTTGCGAGGCACCTCCGTGTGCCAAAAATAGGCCGCGGGCATGGCCGCACCCGTAAATAACCGCCCGAAGGCCGGGGCGCCAAGTTCGTCTAGCGGAAAAAGGTCACAAAAACGGATGGGCTATAGCCTTGGGGGGTGGGGCTGGCCAACTTCGTCCGCCGGACTCGGAATGGCGCGACACTTTGCGAGGGGCCTCCAGTTGCCAAAAATAGGCCACAGACACAGCCGCGCCCAAAAATAACCGCCCGAAGGCCCGGGCGCCAAGTTCGTCCAGCGGAAAAAGGCCACAAAAACGGATGGGCCATAGCCTTGGGTGGTGGGGCTGGCCAACTTCGTCCGCAGGACTTGGAATGGTGCGAGACTTTGCGAGGGGCCTCCGTGTGGCAAAAATAGGCCGCGGGCACAGCCGCACCCAAAAATAACTGCTCGAAGGCCGGGGCGCCAAGTTCGTCCAGCGGAAAAAGGCTACAAAAAAGGGTGGGCTATAGCCTTGGGGTGTGGGGCTGGCCAACTTCGTCCCCCGGACTCGTAATGGTGCGAGACTTTGCGAGGGGCCTCCGTGTGCCAAAAATAGGCCGCGGGGACAGCGGCGTACAAAAATAACCACCCGAAGGCCGGGGCGCCAAGTTCGTCCAGCGGAAAAAGGCCCCAAAAACGGGTGGGCTATAGCCTTGGGGGGTGGGGCTGGCCAACCTCGTCCTCCGGACTCGGAATGGCGCGAGACTTTGCGAGAGGCCTCCGTGTGCAAAAAATAGGCCGCGGGCACAGCCGCGCCCAAAAATAACCGCCCGAAGGCCGCGGCGCCAAGTTCGTACAGCGGAAAAAGGCCACAAAAACGGGTGGGCTATAGCCATGGGGGGTGGGGCTGGCCAACCTCGTCCGCCGGACTCGGAATGGCGCGAGACTTTGCGAGGGGCCTCCGTGTGCCAAAAATAGGCCGCGGGCACAGCAGCGCCCAAAAATAACCGCACGAAGGCCGGGGCGCCAAGTTCGTCCAGCGGAAAAAGGCCACAAAAACGGGTGGGCTATAGCCTTGGGGGGTGGGGCTGGCCAACTTCGTCCGCCAGACTCGGAATGGTGCGAGACTTTGTGAGGGGCCTCCGTGTGCCAAAAATAGGCCGCGGGCACAGCTGCGCCCAAAAATAACCGCTCGAAGGCCGGGGCGCCAAGTTCGTCCAGCGGGAAAAGGCCACAAAAACGGGTGGGCTATAGCCTTGGGGGGTGGGGCTGGCCAACTTCGTCCGCCAGACATGGAATGGCGCGAGACTTTGCGAGGGGCCTCCGTGTGCCAAAAATAGGCCGCGGGCACGGCCGCGCCCGTAAATAACGGCCCGAAGGCCGGGGCGCCAAGTTCGTCTAGCGGAAAAATGCCACAAAAACGGATGGGCTATAGCCTTGGGGCGTGGGGCTGGCCAACTTCGTCCGCCGGACTCGGAATGGCGCGAGACTTTGTGAGGGGCCTCCGTGTGCCAAAAATAGGCCGCGGGCATGGCCGCGCCCGTAAATAACCGCCCGAAGGCCGGGGCGCCAAGTTCGTCTAGCGGAAAAAGGCCCCAAAAACGGGTGGGCTATAGCCTTGGGGGGTGGGGCTGGCCAACCTCGTCCTCCGGACTCGGAATGGCGCGAGACTTTGCGAGAGGCCTCCGTGTGCAAAAAATAGGCCGCGGGCACAGCCGCGCCCAAAAATAACCGCCCGAAGGCCGCGGCGCCAAGTTCGTACAGCGGAAAAAGGCCACAAAAACGGGTGGGCTATAGCCATGGGGGGTGGGGCTGGCCAACCTCGTCCGCCGGACTCGGAATGGCGCGAGACTTTGCGAGGGGCCTCCGTGTGCCAAAAATAGGCCGCAGGCACAGCCGCGCCCAAAAATAACCGCCCGAAGGCCGGGGCGCCAAGTTCGTCCAGCGGAAAAAGGCCACAAAAACGGGTGGGCTATAGCCTTGGGGGGTGGGGCTGGCCAACTTCGTCCGCCAGACTCGGAATGGTGCGAGACTTTGTGAGGGGCCTCCGTGTGCCAAAAATAGGCCGCGGGCACAGCTGCGCCCAAAAATAACCGCTCGAAGGCCGGGGCGCCAAGTTCGTCCAGCGGGAAAAGGCCACAAAAACGGGTGGGCTATAGCCTTGGGGGGTGGGGCTGGCCAACTTCGTCCGCCAGACATGGAATGGCGCGAGACTTTGCGAGGGGCCTCCGTGTGCCTAAAATAGGCAGCGGGCACGGCCGCGCCCTTAAATAACGGCCCGAAGGCCGGGGCGCCAAGTTCGTCTAGCGGAAAAATGCCACAAAACGGATGGGCTATAGCCTTGGGGGCGTGGGGCTGGCCAACCGTCCGCGGACTCGGAATGGCGCGAGACTTTGTGAGGGGCCTCCGTGTGCCAAAAATAGGCCGCGGGCATGGCCGCGCCCGTAAATAACCGCCCGAAGGCCGGGGCGCCAAGTTCGTCTAGCGGAAAAAGGCCACAAAAACGGATGGGCTATAGCCTTGGGGGGTGGGGCTGGCCAACTTCGTCCGCCGGACTCGGAATGGCGCGAGACTATGCGAGGGGCCTCTGGTTGCCAAAAATAGGCCGCGGGCACAGCCGCGCCCAAAAATAACGCCCCAAAGGCCGGGGCGCCAAGTTCGTCCAGCGGAAAAAGGCCACAAAAACGGGTGGGCTATAGCCTTGGGGGGTGGGGCTGGCCAACTTCGTCCGCCGGACTCGGAATGGCGCGAGACTTTACGAGGGGCCTCCGTGTGCCAAAAATAGGCCGCGGGCACAGCCGCGCACTAAAATAACCGCCCGAAGGCCGGGGCGCCAAGTTCGTCCAGCGGGAAAAGGCCACAAAAACGGGTGGGCTATAGCCTTGGGGGGTGGGGCTGGCCAACTTCGTCCGCCAGACTTGGAATGGCGCGAGACTTTGCGAGGGGCCTCCGGTTGCCAAAAATAGGCCGCGGGCACAGCCGCGCCCAAAAATAACGCCCCAAAGGCCGGGGCGCCAAGTTCGTCCAGCGGAAAAAGGCCACAAAAACGGGTGGGCTATAGCCTTGGGGGGTGGGGCTGGCCAACTTCGTCCGCCGGACTCGGAATGGCGCGAGACTTTACGAGGGGCCTCCGTGTGCGAAAAATAGGCCGCGGGCACAGCCGCGCACTAAAATAACCGCCCGAAGGCCGGGGCGCCAAGTTCGTCCAGCGGAAAAAGGCCACAAAAAGGGGTGGGCTATAGCCTTGGGGGGTGGTGCTGGTCTACTTCGTCCCCCGGACTCGTAATGGTGCGAGACTTTGCGAGGGGCCTCCGTGTGCCAAAATAGGACGCGGGGACAGCGGCGCACAAAAATAACCGCCCGAAGGCCGGGGCGCCAAGTTCGTCCAGCGGAAAAAGGCCACAAAAACGGGTGGGCTATAGCCTTGGGGGGTGGGGCTGGCCAACCTCGTCCGCCGGACTCGGAATGGCGTGAGACTTTGCGAGGGGCCTCCGTGTGCCAAAAATAGGCCGCGGGCACAGCCGCGCCCAAAAATAACCGCCCGAAGGCCGGGGCGCCAAGTTCGTCCAGCGGAAAAAGGCCACAAAAATGGGTGGGCTATAGCCTTGGGGGGTGGGGCTGGCCAACTTCGTCCGCCGGACTCGGAATGGTGCGAGACTTTGCGAGGGGCCTCCGTGTGCCAAAAATACACCGTGGGCACAGCCGCGCCCAAAAATAACCGCTCGAAGGCCGGGGCGCCAAGTTCGTCCAGCGGGAAAAGGCCACAAAAACGGGTGGGCTATAGCCTTGGGGGGTGGGGCTGGCCAACTTCGTCCGCCAGACTTGGAATGGCGCGAGACTTTGCGAGGGGCCTCCATGTGCCAAAAATAGGCCGCGGGCACGGCCGCGCCCGCAAATAACCGCCCGAAGGCCGGGGCGCCAAGTTCGTCTAGCGGAAAAATGCCACAAAAACGGATGGGCTATAGCCTTGGGGCGTGGGGCTGGCCAACTTCGTCCGCCGGACTCGGAATGGCGCGAGACTTTGTGAGGGGCCTCCGTGTGCCAAAAATAGGCCGCGGGCATGGCCGCGCCCGTAAATAACCGCCCGAAGGCCGGGGCGCCAAGTTCGTCTAGCGGAAAAAGGCCACAAAAACGGATGGGCTATAGCCTTGGGGGGTGGGGCTGGCCAACTTCGTCCGCCGGACTCGGAATGGCGCGAGACTTTACGAGGGGCCTCCGTGTGCCAAAAATAGGCCGCGGGCACAGCCGCGCACTAAAATAACCGCCCGAAGGCCGGGGCGCCAACTTCGTCCAGCGGGAAAAGGCCACAAAACGGGTGGGCTATAGCCTTGGGGTGGGGCTGGCCAACTGGGTCCGCCAGACTTGGAATGGCGCGAGACTAGGCGAGGGGCCTCGGGTTGCCAAACATAGGCCGCGGGCACCGCCGCGCCCAAAACTAACGCCCCACAGGCCGGGGCGCCAAGTGCGTCCAGCGGAAAAAGGCCACAAAAACGGGTGGGCTATAGCCTTGGGGGGTGGGGCGGCCCCACTTCGTCCGACGGACTCGGAATGGCGCGAGACTTTACGAGGGGCCTCCGTGTCGCGAAAAAAACAGGCCACGGACACAGCCGCGCGCAAAAATAACCGCCTGAAGGCCGGGGCGCCAAGTTCGTCCAGCGGAAAAAGGCCACAAAAACGGGTGGGCTATAGCCTTGGGGTGTGGGGCTGGCCAACTTCGTCCCCCGGACTCGGAATGGTGTGAGACTTTACGAGGGGCCTCCGTGTGCCAAAAATATACCGCGGGCACAGTGGCGCACAAAAATAACCGCCCGAAGGCCGGGGCGCCAAGTTCGTCCAGCGGAAAAAGGCCACAAAAACGGGTGGGCTATAGCCTTGGGGGGTGGGGCTGGCCAACCTCATCCGCCGGACTGGGAATGGCGTGAGACTTTGCAAGGGGACTCCGTGTGCCAAAAATAGGCCGCGGGCACAGCCGCGCCCAAAAATAACCGCCCGAAGGCCGGGGCGCCAAGTTCGTCCAGCGGAAAAAGGCCACAAAAATGGGTGGGCTATAGCCTTGGGGGGTGGGGCTGGCCAACTTCGTCCGCCGGACTCGGAATGGTGCGAGACTTTGCGAGGGGCCTCCGTGTGCCAAAAATACACCGTGGGCACAGCCGCGCCCAAAAATAACCGCTCGAAGGCCGGGGCGCCAAGTTCGTCCAGCGGAAAAAGGCCACAAAAACGGGTGGGCTATTGCCTTGGGGGGTGGGGCTGGCCAACTTCGTCCGCCGGACTCGGAATGGCGCGAGACTTTACGAGGGGCCTCCGTGTGCCAAAAATAGGCCGCGGGCACAGCCGCGCACTAAAATAACCGCCCGAAGGCCGGGGCGCCAAGTTCGTCCAGCGGAAAAAGGCCACAAAAAGGGGTGGGCTATAGCCTTGGGGGGTGGGGCTGGTCTACTTCGTCCCCCGGACTCGTAATGGTGCGAGACTTTGCGAGGGGCCTCCGTGTGCCAAAATAGGCCGCGGGGACAGCGGCGCACAAAAATAACCGCCCGAAGGGCGGGGCGCCAAGTTCGTCCAGCGGAAAAAGGCCACAAAAACGGGTGGGCTATAGCCTTGGGGGGTGGGGCTGGCCAACCTCGTCCGCCGGACTCGGAATGGCGTGAGACTTTGCGAGGGGCCTCCGTGTGCCAAAAATAGGCTGCGGACACAGCCGCGCCCAAAAATAACCGCCCGAAGGCCGGGGCGCCAAGTTCGTCCAGCGGAAAAAGGCCACAAAAATGGGTGGGCTATATCCTTGGGGGGTGGGGCTGGCCAACTTCGTCCGCCGGACTCGGAATGGTGCGAGACTTTGCGAGGGGCCTCCGTGTACCAAAAATAGGCCGCGGGCACAGCTGCACCCAAAAATAACCGCTCGAAGGCCGGGGCGCCAAGTTCGTCCAGCGGAAAAAGGCCACAAAAACGGGTGGGCTATAGCCTTGGGGGGTGGGGCTGGCCCACTTCGTCCGCCGGGCTCGGAATGGAGTGAGGCTTTACGAGGGGCCTCCGTGTGCCAAAAATACACCGTGGGCACAGCCGCGCCCAAAAATAACTGCCCGAAGGCCGGGGTGCCAAGTTCGTCCAGCGGGAAAAGGCCACAAAAACGGTTGGGCTATAGCCTTGGGGGGTGGGGCTGGCCGACTTCGTCCGCCGGACTCGGAATGGCGCTAGACTTTGCAAGGGGCTCCGGTTGCCAAAAATAGGCCGCGGACACAGCCGCACCCAAAAATAACCGCCCGAAGGTTGGGGCGCCAAGTTCGTCCAGCGGAAAAAGGCCACAAAAACGGGTGGGCTATAGCCTTGGGGGCTGGGGCTGGCCAACTTCGTCCGCCGGACTCGGAATGGCACGAGACTTTGCGAGGGGCCTCCGTGTGCCAAAAATAGGCCGCGGACACAGCCGCGTCCAAAAATAACCACCCGAAGGCCGGGGCGCCAAGTTCGTCCAGCGGAAAAAGGCCACAAAAACGGGTGGGCTATAGCCTTGGGGGGTGGGGCTGGCCAACTTTGTTGGCCGGACTCGGAATGGCGCTAGGCTTTACGAGGGGCCTCCGTGGGCCAAAAATACGCCGCGGGCACAGCCGCGCCCAAAAATACCCTCCCGAAGACCGGGGCGCCAAGTTCGTCCAGTGGAAAAAGGCCACAAAAACGAGTGGGCTATAGCCTTGGGGGGTGGGGCTGGCCCACTTCGTCCGCCAGACTCGGAATGGCACGACACTTTGCGAGGCACCTCTGTGTGCCAAAAATAGGCCGCGAGCTCAGCCGCGCCCAAAAATACCGGCCCGAAGGCCGGAGCGCCAAGTTCGTCCAGCGGAAAAAGGCCACAAAAACGGTTGGGCTATAGCCTTGGGGGGTGGGGCTGGCCAACTTCGTCCGCCGGACTCGGAATGGCGCTAGACTTTGCAAGGGGCCTACGTTTTCCAAAAATAGGCCGCGGGCACAGCCGCGCCCAAAAATAACCGCCCGAAGGCCCGGGCGCCAAGTTCGTCCTGTGGAAAAAGGCCACAAAAAGGGTTGGGCTATAGCCTTGGGGTGTGGGGCTGGCCAACTTCGTCCGCCGGATTCGGAATGGCGCGAGACTTTGCGAGGGGCCTCCATGTGCCAAAAATAGGCCGCGGACACAGCCGCGTCCAAAAATAACCGCCCGAAGGCCGGGGCGCCAAGTTCGTCCAGCGGAAAAAGGCCACAAAAACGGGTGGGCTATAGCCTTGGGGGGTGGGGCTGGCCAACTTCGTCGGCCGGACTCGGAATGGCGCTAGGCTTTACGAGGGGCCTCCGTGTGCCAAAAATACGCCGTGGGCACAGCCGCGCCCAAAAATAACCTCCCGAAGGCCGGGGCGCCAAGTTCGTCCAGCCGAAAAAGGCCACAAAAACGGGTGGGCTATAGCCTTGGGGGGTGGGGCTGGCCCACTTCGTCGGCCGGACTCGGAATGGCGCGAGGCTTTACGAGGGGCCTCCGTGTGCCAAAAATACGCCGCGGGCATAGCCGCGCCCTAAAATAACCTCCCAAAGGCCGGGGCGCCAAGTTCGTCCAGCGGAAAAAGGCCACAAAAACGGGTGGGCTATAGCCTTGGGGGGTGGGGCTGGCCCACTTCGTCCGCCGGACTCAGAATGGCGTGAGACTTTGTGAGGCACCTCCGTGTGCCAAAAATAGGCCGTGGGCACAGCCGCGCCCAAAAATACCCTCCCGAAGGCCGGGGCGCCAAGTTCGTCCAGCGGAAAAAGGCCACAAAAACGAGTGGGCTATAGCCTTGGTGGGTGGGGCTGGCCCACTTCGTCCGCCAGACTCGGAATGGCGCGACACTTTGCGAGGCACCTCCGTGTGCCAAAAATAGGCCGCGGGCTCAGCCGCGCCCAAAAATACCCGCCCGAAGGCCGGGGCGCCAAGTTCGTCCAGCGGAAAAAGGCCACAAAAATGGGTGGGCTATAGCCTTGGGGGGTGGGGCTGGCCAACTTCGTCCGCCGGACGCGGAATGGCGCGAGACTTTGCGAGGCACCTCCGTGTGCCAAAAATAGGCCGCGGGCACAGCCGCGCCCAAAAATACCCGCCCGAAGGCCGGGCGCCAAGTTCGGCCCAGCGGAAAAAGGCCACAAAAACGAGTGGGCTATAGCCTTGGGGGGTGGGGCTGGCCCACTTTGTCGGCGGACTCAGAATGGCGCGAGGCTTTACGAGGGGGCTCGGTGTGCCAAAAATACGCCGCGGGCATAGCCGCGGCCTAAAATAACCTCCCAAAGGCCGGGGCGCCAAGTTCGTCCAGCGGAAAAAGGCCACAAAAACGGGTGGGCTATAGCCTTGGGGGGTGGGGCTGGACAACTGCGTCCCCACGACTCGGAAAGGCGTGAGGCTTTAGGAGTAACCTCCGTGTGCCAAAAATAGGCCGCGGGCACAGCCGCGCCCAAAAATACCCGCCCGAAGGCCGGGGCGAGATCGGCATACCGAGGTGTAGGGCCACAAAGTCGGGTGGGCTATAGCGGTGGGGGGTGGGGCTGGCCAACTTCGTCCGCCGGACTCGGAATGGCGCGAGACTTTGCTAGGCGGCTCCGTATGCCAAAAATAGGCCGCGGGCACAGCCGTACCCAAAAATACCCGCACAAAGGCCGGGGCGCCAAGTTCGTCCAGCGGAAAAAGGCCATAAAAATGGGTGGGCAATAGCCTTGGGGGGTGGGGCTGGCCAACTTCGTCCGCCGGACTCGGAATGGCGCGAGACTTTGCGAGGCACCTCCGTGTGCCAAAAATAGGCCGCGGGCACAGCCGCGCCCAAAAATACCCGCCCGAAGGCCGGGGCGCCAAGTTCGTCCAGCTGAAAAAGGCCACAAAAATGGGTGGGCTATAGCCTTGGGGGGTGGGGCTGGCCAACTTCGTCCGCCGGACTCGGAATGGCGCGAGACTTTGCGAGGCACCTCCGTGTGCCAAAAATAGGCCGCGGGCACAGCCGCGCCCAAAAATACCCGCCCGAAGGCCGGGGCGCCAAGTTCGTCCAGCGGAAAAAGGCCACAAAAACGGGTGGGCTATATAGCCTTGGGGGGTGGGGCTGGCCAACTTCGTCCGCCGGACTCGGAGTGGCGCGAGACTTTGCGAGGGGCCTCCGTGTGCCAAAAATAGGCCGCGGGCAGAGTCGCGCCCAAAAATAACCGCCCGAAGGCCGGGGCGCCAAGTTCGTCTAGCGGAAAAAGGCCACAATAACGGGTGGGCTATAGCCTTGGGGGGTAGCGCTGGCAAACTTCTTCCGCCGGTCTCGGAATGGCGCGAGACTTTACGAGGGGCCTCCGTGTGCCAAAAATACGCCGTGGGCACAGCCGCGCCCAAAAATAACCTCCCGAAGGCCGGGGCGCCAAGTTCGTCCAGCCGAAAAAGGCCACAAAAACGGGTGGGCTATAGCCTTGGGGGGTGGGGCTGGCCCACTTCATCGGCCGGACTCGGAATGGCGCGAGGCTTTACGAGGGGCCTCCGTGTGCCAAAAATACGCCGCGGGCATAGCCGCGCCCTAAAATAACCTCCCAAAGGCCGGGGCGCCAAGTTCGTCCAGCGGAAAAAGGCCACAAAAACGGGTGGGCTATAGCCTTGGGGGGTGGGGCTGGCCAACTTCGTCCGCCGGACTCGGAATGGCGTGAGACTTTGTGAGGCACCTCCGTGTGCTAAAAATAGGCCGTGGGCACAGCCGCGCCCAAAAATACCCTCCCGAAGGCCGGGGCGCCAAGTTCGTCCAGCGGAAAAAGGCCACAAAAACAAGTGGGCTATAGCCTTGGGGGGTGGGGCTGGCCCACTTCGTCCGCCAGACTCGGAATGGCGCAACACTTTGCGAGGCACCTCCGTGTGCCAAAAATAGGCCGCGGCCTCAGCCGCGCCCAAAAATACCCGCCCGAAGGCCGGGGCGCCAAGTTCGTCCAGCGGAAAAAGGCCACAAAAACGGGTGGGCTATAGCCTTGGGGGGTGGGGCTGGCCAACTTCGTCCGCCGGACTCGGAATGGCGCGAGACTTTGCTAGGCGGCTCCGTATGCCAAAAATAGGCCGCGGGCACAGCCGTACCCAAAAATACCCGCACAAAGGCCGGGGCGCCAAGTTCGTCCAGCGGAAAAAGGCCATAAAAATGGGTGGGCAATAGCCTGGGGGGGTGGGGCTGGCCAACTTCGTCCGCCGGACTCGGAATGGCGCGAGACTTTGCGAGGCACCTCCGTGTGCTAAACATATGCCGCGGCACTGCCGCGCCCAAAAATACCCGCCCGAAGGCCGGGCGCCAAGTCTCGTCCAGCGGAAAAAGGCCACAAAAATGGGTGGGCTATAGCCTTGGGGGTGGGGCTGGCCAACTTCGTCCGCCCCGGACTCGGAATGGCGCGAGACTTTGCGAGGCACCTCCGTGTGCCAAAAATAGGCCGCGGGCACAACCGCGCCCAAAAATACCTGCCCGAAGGCCGGGGCGCCAAGTTCGTCCAGCGGAAAAAGGCCACAAAAACGGGTGGGCTATATAGCCTTGGGGGGTGGTGCTGGCCAACTTCGTCCGCCGGACTCGGAGTGGCGCGAGACTTTGCGAGGGGCCTCCGTGTGCCAAAAATAGGCCGCGGGCACAGTCGTGCCCAATAATAACCGCCCGAAGGCCGGGGCGCCACGTTCGTCTAGCGGAAAAAGGCCACAATAACGGGTGGGCTATAGCCTTGGGGGGTAGCGCTGGCCAACTTCTTCCGCCGGTCTCGGAATGGCGCGAGACTTTACGAGGGGCCTCCGTGTGCCAAAAATACGCCGTGGGCACAGCCGCGCCCAAAAATAACCTCCCGAAGGCCGGGGCGCCAAGTTCGTCCAGCCGAAAAAGGCCACAAAAACGGGTGGGCTATAGCCTTGGGGGGTGGGGTTGGCCCACTTCGTCGGCCGGACTCGGAATGGCGCGAGGCTTTACGAGGGGCCTCCGTGTGCCAAAAATACGCCGCGGGCATAGCCGCGGCCTAAAATAACCTCCCAAAGGCCGGGGCGCCAAGTTCGTCCAGCGGAAAAAGGCCACAAAAACGGGTGGGCTATAGCCTTGGGGGGTGGGGCTGGCCCACTTCGTCCGCCGGACTCGGAATGGCGTGAGACTTTGTGAGGCACCTCCGTGTGCCAAAAATAGGCCGTGGGCACAGCCGCGCCCAAAAATACCCTCCCGAAGGCCGGGGCGCCAAGTTCGTCCAGCGGAAAAAGGCCACAAAAACGAGTGGGCTATAGCCTTGGGGGGTGGGGCTGGCCCACTTCGTCCGCCAGACTCGGAATGGCGCGACACTTTGCGAGGCACCTCCGTGTGCCAAAAATAGGCCGCGGGCTCAGCCGCGCCCAAAAATACCCGCCCGAAGGCCGGGGCGCCAAGTTCGTCCAGCGGAAAAAGGCCACAAAAACGGGTGGGCTATAGCCTTGGGGGGTGGGGCTGGCCAACTTCGTCCGCCGGACTCGGAATGGCGCGAGACTTTGCTAGGCGGCTCCGTATGCCAAAAATAGGCCGCGGGCACAGCCGCACCCAAAAATACCCGTACAAAGGCCGGGGCGCCAAGTTCGTCCAGCGGAAAAAGGCCATAAAAATGGGTGGGCAATAGCCTTGGGGGGTGGGGCTGGCCAACTTCGTCCGCCGGACTCGGAATGGCGCGAGACTTTGCGAGGCACCTCCGTGTGCCAAAAATAGGCCGCGGGCACAGCCGCGCCCAAAAATACCCGCCCGAAGGCCGGGGCGCCAAGTTCGTCCAGCGGAAAAAGGCCACAAAAACGGGTGGGCTATATAGCCTTGGGGGGTGGTGCTGGCCAACTTCGTCCGCCGGACTCGGAGTGGCGCGAGACTTTGCGAGGGGCCTCCGTGTGCCAAAAATAGGCCGCGGGCACAGTCGTGCCCAATAATAACCGCCCGAAGGCCGGGGCGCCAAGTTCGTCTAGCGGAAAAAGGCCACAATAACGGGTGGGCTATAGCCTTGGGGGGTAGCGCTGGCCAACTTCTTCCGCCGGTCTCGGAATGGCGCGAGACTTTACGAGGGGCCTCCGTGTGCCAAAAATACGCCGTGGGCACAGCCGCGCCCAAAAATAACCTCCCGAAGGCCGGGGCGCCAAGTTCGTCCAGCCGAAAAAGGCCACAAAAACGGGTGGGCTATAGCCTTGGGGGGTGGGGCTGGCCCACTTCGTCGGCCGGACTCGGAATGGCGCGAGGCTTTACGAGGGGCCTCCGTGTGCCAAAAATACGCCGCGGGCATAGCCGCGCCCTAAAATAACCTCCCAAAGGCCGGGGCGCCAAGTTCGTCCAGCGGAAAAAGGCCACAAAAACGGGTGGGCTATAGCCTTGGGGGGTGGGGCTGGCCAACTTCGTCCGCCGGACTCGGAATGGCGTGAGACTTTGTGAGGCACCTCCGTGTGCCAAAAATAGGCCGTGGGCACAGCCGCGCCCAAAAATACCCTCCCGAAGGCCGGGGCGCCAAGTTCGTCCAGCGGAAAAAGGCCACAAAAACGAGTGGGCTATAGCCTTGGGGGGTGGGGCTGGCCCACTTCGTCCGCCAGACTCGGAATGGCGCGACACTTTGCGAGGCACCTCCGTGTGCCAAAAATAGGCCGCGGGCTCAGCCGCGCCCAAAAATACCCGCCCGAAGGCCGGGGCGCCAAGTTCGTCCAGCGGAAAAAGGCCACAAAAACGGGTGGGCTATAGCCTTGGGGGTGGGGCTGGCCAACTTCGTCCGCCGGACTCGGAATGGCGCGAGACTTTGCTAGGCGGCTCCGTATGCCAAAAATAGGCCGCGGGCACAGCCGCACCCAAAAATACCCGTACAAAGGCCGGGGCGCCAAGTTCGTCCAGCGGAAAAAGGCCACAAAAATGGGTGGGCTATAGCCTTGGGGGGTGCGGCTGGCCAACTTCGTCCGCCGGACTCGGAATGGCGCAAGACTTTGCGAGGCACCTCCGTGTGCCAAAAATAGGCCACGGACACAGCCGCGCCCAAAAATACCCGCCCGAAGGCCGGGGCGCCAAGTTCGTCCAGCGGAAAAAGGCCACAAAAATGGGTGGGCTATAGCCTTGGGGGGTGGGGCTGGCCAACTTCGTCCGCCGGACTCGGAATGGCGCGAGACTTTGCGAGGCACCTCCGTGTGCCAAAAATAGGCCGCGGGCACAGCCGCGCCCAAAAATACCCGCCCGAAGGCCGGGGCGCCAAGTTCGTCCAGCGGAAAAAGGCCACAAAAACGGGTGGGCTATATAGCCTTGGGGGGTGGGGCTGGCCAACTTCGTCCGCCGGACTCGGAGTGGCGCGAGACTTTGCGAGGGGCCTCCGTGTGCCAAAAATAGGCCGCGGGCACAGTCGCGCCCAAAAATAACCGCCCGAAGGCCGGGGCGCCAAGTTCGTCTAGCGGAAAAAGGCCACAATAACGGGTGGGCTATAGCCTTGGGGGGTGGCGCTGGCCAACTTCTTCCGCCGGTCTCGGAATGGCGCGAGACTTTACGAGGGGCCTCCGTGTGCCAAAAATACGCCGTGGGCACAGCTGCGCCCAAAAATAACCTCCCGAAGGCCGGGGCGCCAAGTTCGTCCAGCCGAAAAAGGCCACAAAAACGGGTGGGCTATAGCCTTGGGGGGTGGGGCTGGCCCACTTCGTCGGCCGGACTCGGAATGGCGCGAGGCTTTACGAGGGGCCTCCGTGTGCCAAAAATACGCCGCGGGCATAGCCGCGGCCTAAAATAACCTCCCAAAGGCCGGGGCGCCAAGTTCGTCCAGCGGAAAAAGGCCACAAAAACGGGTGGGCTATAGCCTTGGGGGGTGGGGCTGGCCAACTTCGTCCGCCGGACTCGGAATGGCGTGAGACTTTGTGAGGCACCTCCGTGTGCCAAAAATAGGCCGTGGGCACAGCCGCGCCCAAAAATTCCCTCCCGAAGGCCGGGGCGCCAAGTTCGTCCAGCGGAAAAAGGCCACAAAAACGAGTGGGCTATAGCCTTGGGGGGTGGGGCTGGCCAACTTCGTCCAGCAGACTCGGAATGGCGCGACACTTTGCGAGGCACCTCCGTGTGCCAAAAATAGGCCGCGGGCTCAGCCGCACCCAAAAATACCCGCCCGAAGGCCGGGGCGCCAAGTTCGTCCAGCGGAAAAAGGCCACAAAAACGGGTGGGCTATAGCCTTGGGGGGTGGGGCTCGCCAACTTCGTCCGCCGGACTCGGAATGGCGCGAGACTTTGCTAGGCACCTCCGTGTGCCAAAAATAGGCCGCGGCCACAGCCGCGCCCAAAAATACCCGCCCGAAGGCCGGGGCGCCAAGTTCGTCCAGGGGAAAAAGGCCACAAAAACGGGTGGGCTATATAGCCTTGGGGGGTGGGGCTGGCCAACTTCGTCCGCCGGACTCGGAATGGCGCGAGACTTTGCGAGGCACCTCCGTGTGCCAAAAATAGGCCGCGGGCACAGCCGCGCCCAAAAATACCCGCCCGAAGGCCGGGGCGCCAAGTTCGTCCAGCGGAAAAAGGCCACAAAAACGGGTGGGCTATATAGCCTTGGGGGGTGGGGCTGGCCAACTTCGTCCGCCGGACTCGGAGTGGCGCGAGACTTTGCGAGGGGCCTCCATGCGCCAAAAATAGGCCGCGGACACAGTCGCGCCCAAAAATAACCGCCCGAAGGCCGGGGCGCCAAGTTCGTCTAGCGGAAAAAGGCCACAATAACGGGTGGGCTATAGCCTTGGGGGGTAGCGCTGGCCAACTTCTTCCGCCGGTCTCGGAATGGCGCGAGACTTTACGAGGGGCCTCCGTGTGCCAAAAATACGCCGTGGGCACAGCTGCGCCCAAAAATAACCTCCCGAAGGCCGGGGCGCCAAGTTCGTCCAGCCGAAAAAGGCCACAAAAACGGGTGGGCTATAGCCTTGGGGGGTGGGGCTGGCCCACTTCGTCGGCCGGACTCGGAATGGCGCGAGGCTTTACGAGGGGCCTCCGTGTGCCAAAAATACGCCGCGGGCATAGCCGCGCCCTAAAATAACCTCCCAAAGGCCGGGGCGCCAAGTTCGTCCAGCGGAAAAAGGCCACAAAAACGGGTGGGCTATAGCCTTGGGGGGTGGGGCTGGCCAACTTCGTCCGCCGGACTCGGAATGGCGTGAGACTTTGTGAGGCACCTCCGTGTGCCAAAAATAGGCCGTGGGCACAGCCGCGCCCAAAAATTCCCTCCCGAAGGCCGGGGCGCCAAGTTCGTCCAGCGGAAAAAGGCCACAAAAACGAGTGGGCTATAGCCTTGGGGGGTGGGGCTGGCCAACTTCGTCCGCCAGACTCGGAATGGCGCGACACTTTGCGAGGCACCTCCGTGTGCCAAAAATAGGCCGCGGGCTCAGCCGCACCCAAAAATACCCGCCCGAAGGCCGGGGCGCCAAGTTCGTCCAGCGGAAAAAGGCCACAAAAACGGGTGGGCTATAGCCTTGGGGGGTGGGGCTGGCCAACTTCGTCCGCCGGACTCGGAATGGCGCGAGACTTTGCTAGGCACCTCCGTGTGCCAAAAATAGGCCGCGGCCACAGCCGCGCCCAAAAATACCCGCCCGAAGGCCGGGGCGCCAAGTTCGTCCAGCGGAAAAAGGCCACAAAAACGGGTGGGCTATATAGCCTTGGGGGGTGGGGCTGGCCAACTTCGTCCGCCGGACTCGGAATGGCGCGAGACTTTGCGAGGCACCTCCGTGTGCCAAAAATAGGCCGCGGGCACAGCCGCGCCCAAAAATCCCCCCCCGAAGGCCGGGGCGCCAAGTTCGTCCAGCGGAAAAAGGCCACAAATACGGGTGGGCTATATAGCCTTGGGGGGTGGGGCTGGCCAACTTCGTCCGCCGGACTCGGAGTGGCGCGAGACTTTGCGAGGGGCCTCCGTGTACCAAAAATAGGCCGCGGGCACAGTCGCGCCCAAAAATAACCGCCCGAAGGCCGGGGCGCCAAGTTCGTCTAGCGGAAAAATGCCACAAAAATGGGTGGGCTATAGCCTTGGGGGGTGGGGCTGCCCAACTTCGTCCGCCGGACTCGGAATGGCGCGAGACTTTGCGAGGCACCTCCGTGTGCCAAAAATAATCCGCGGCCACAGCCGCGCCCAAAAATACCCGCCCGAAGGCCGGGGCGCCAAGTTCGTCCAGCGGAAAAAGGCCACAAAAACGGGTGGGCTATATAGCCTTGGGGGGTGGGGCTGGCCAACTTCGTCCGCCGGACTCGGAATGGCGCGAGACTTTGCGAGGCACCTCCGTGTGCCAAAAATAGGCCGCGGGCACAGCCGCGCCCAAAATTCCCCGCCCGAAGGCCGGGGCGCCAAGTTCGTCCAGCGGAAAAAGGCCACAAAAACGGGTGGGCTATAGCCTTGGGGGGTGGGGCTGGCCAACTTCGTCCGCCGGACTCGGAATGGCGTGAGACTTTGTGAGGCACCTCCGTGTGCCAAAAATAGGCCGTGGGCACAGCCGCACCCAAAAATTCCCTCCCGAAGGCCGGGGCGCCAAGTTCGTCCAGCGGAAAAAGGCCACAAAAACGAGTGGGCTATAGCCTTGGGGGGTGGGGCTGGCCAACTTCGTCCGCCAGACTCGGAATGGCGCGACACTTTGCGAGGCACCTCCGTGTGCCAAAAATAGGCCGCGGGCACAGCCGCACCCAAAAATACCCGCCCGAAGGCCGGGGCGCCAAGTTCGTCCAGCGGAAAAAGGCCACAAAAACGGGTGGGCTATAGCCTGGGGGGGTGGGGCTGGCCAACTTCGTCCGCCGGACTCGGAATGGCGCGAGACTTTGCGAGGCACCTCCGTGTGCCAAAAATAGGCCGCGGCCACAGCCGCGCCCAAAAATACCCGCCCGAAGGCCGGGGCGCCAAGTTCGTCCAGCGGAAAAAGGCCACAAAAACGGGTGGGCTATATAGCCTTGGGGGGTGGGGCTGGGCAACATCGTCCGCCGGACTCGGAATGGCGATAGACTTTGCTAGGCACCTCCGTCTGCCAAACAAAGGCCGCGGGCACAGCCGCGCCCAAAAATACCCGCCCGAAGGCCGGGGCGCCAAGTTCGTCCAGCGGAAAAAGGCCACAAAAACGGGTGGGCTATATAGCCTTGGGGGGTGGGGCTGGCCAACTTCGTCCGCCGGACTCGGAGTGGCGCGAGACTTTGCGAGGGGCCTCCGTGTGCCAAAAATAGGCCGCGGGCACAGTCGCGCCCAAAAATAAACGCCCGAAGGCCGGGGCGCCAAGTTCGTCTAGCGGAAAAATGCCACAAAAATGGGTGGGTTATAGCCTTGGGGGGTGGGGCTGGCCAACAACGTCCGCCGGACTCGAAATGGCGGGAGACTTTGCGAGGCACCTCCAAGTGCCAAAAATTGGCCGCGGACCCAGCCGCGCCCAAAAATACCCGCCCAAGGCCGGGCGCCAAGTTCGTCCAGCGGAAAAGGCCACAAAAACGGGTGGGCTATAGCCTTGGGGGTGGGGCTGGCCAACCGTCCGCCGGACTCGGAGTGGCGCGAGCCTTGCGAGGGGCCTCCGTGTGCCAAAAATAGGCCATGCGGGCACAGTCGCGCCCAAAATAACCGCCCGAAGGCCGGGCGCCAAGTTCGTCCAGCAGAAAAAGGCCACAAAAACGGGTGGGCTATATAGCCTTGGGGGTGGGGCTGGCCAACTTCGTCCGCCTGGACTCGGAATGGCGCGAGACTTTGCGAGGCACCTCCGTGTGCCAGCCAAAAATAGGCCTTGGGCACAGCCGCGCCCAAAAATACCAGCGCCAAGGCCGGGCGCCAAGTTCGTCCCAGCGGAAAAAGGCCACAAAACGGGTGGGCTATATAGCCTTGGGGGTGGGGCTGGCCAACTTCGTCCGCCTCGGACTCGGAGTGGCGCGAGACTTTGCGAGGGGCCTCCGTGTGCCAAAAATAGGCCGCGGGCACAGCCGCGCCCAAAAATACACGCCCGAAGGCCGGGGCGCCAAGTTCGTCTAGCGGAAAAATGCCACAAAAATGGGTGGGCTATAGCCTTGGGGGGTGGGGCTGGCCAACTTCGTCCGCCGGACTCGGAATGGCGCGAGACTTTGCGAGGCACCTCCGTGTGCCAAAAATAGGCCGCGGGCACAGCCGCGCCTAAAAATACCCGCCCGAAGGCCGGGGCGCCAAGTTCGTCCAGCGGAAAAAGGCCACAAAAACGGGTGGGCTATAGCCTTGGGGGGTGGGGCTGGCCAACTTCGTCCGCCTCGGACTCGGAGTGGCGCGAGACTTTGCGAGGGGCCTCCGTGTGCAAAAAAATGGCCATGGGCACAGTCGCGCCCAAAATAAACGCCCAAGGCCGGGCGCCAAGTTCGTCTAGCGGAAAATGCCACAAAAATGGGTGGGCTATAGCCTTGGGGGTGGGGCTGGCCAACTTCGTCCGACGGACTCGGAATTGAGCGAGACTTTTCTTGGCACATCCGTGTGCCAAAAATAGGTCAAAGGGCACAGCCGCGCCCAAAAATACCCGCCCGAAGGCCGGGGCGCCAAGTTCGTCCAGCGGAAAAAGGCCACAAAAACGGGTGGGCTATATAGCCTGGGGGGGTGGGGCTGGCCAACTGCGTCCGCCGGACTCGGAGTGGCGAGAGACTTTGCGAGGGGCCTCCGTGTGCCAAAATAGGCCGCGGCACAGTCGCCCCCAAAAATACCCGCCCGACGGCCGGGGCGCCAAGTTCGTCTAGCGGAAAAATGCCACAAAAATGGGTGGGCTATAGCCTTGGGGGGTGGGGCTGGCCAACTTCGTCCGCCGGACTCGGAATGGCGCGAGACTTTGCGAGGCACCTCCGTGTGCCAAAAATAGGCCGCGGGCACAGCCGCGCCCAAAAATCCCCGCCCGAAGGCCGGGGCGCCAAGTTCGTCCAGCGGAAAATGGCCACAAAAACGGGTGGGCTATAGCCTTGGGGGGTGGGGCTGGCCAACTTCGTCCGCCGGACTCGGAATGGCGTGAGACTTTGTGAGGCACCTCCGTGTGCCAAAAATAGGCCGTGGGCACAGCCGCACCCAAAAATTCCCTCCCGAAGGCCGGGGCGCCAAGTTCGTCCAGCGGAAAAAGGCCACAAAAACGAGTGGGCTATAGCCTTGGGGGGTGGGGCTGGCCAACTTCGTCCGCCAGACTCGGAATGGCGCGACACTTTGCGAGGCACCTCCGTGTGCCAAAAATAGGCCGCGGGCTCAGCCGCACCCAAAAATACCCGCCCGAAGGCCGGGGCGCAATGTTCGTCCAGCGGAAAAAGGCCACAAAAACGGGTGGGCTATAGCCTTGGGGGGTGGGGCTGGCCAACTTCGTCCGCTGGACTCGGAATGGCGCGAGACTTTGCTAGGCACCTCTGTCTGCCAAAAATAGGCCGCGGGCACAGCCGCGCCCAAAAATACCCGCCCGAAGGCCGGGGCGCCAAGTTCGTCCAGCGGAAAAAGGCCACAAAAACGGGTGGGCTATAGCCTTGGGGGGTGGGGCTGGCCAACTTCGTCCGCCGGACTCGGAGTGGCGCGAGACTTTGCGAGGGGCCTCCGTGTGCCAAAAATAGGCGGCGGACACAGCCGCGCTAAAAATACCCGCCCCGAAGGCCGGGCGCCAAGTCTGCCTAGCGGAAAAATGCCACAAAAATGGGTGGGGCTATAGCCTTGGGGGTGGGGCTGGCCAACTGGTCCGCCGGACTCGGAATGGCGCGAGACTTTGCGAGGCACCTCCGTGTGCCAAAAATAGGCCGCGGGCACAGCCGCGCCCAAAAATACCCGCGCGAAGGCCGGGGCGCCAAGTTCGTCCAGCGGAAAAAGGCCACAAAAACGGGTGGGCTATATAGCCTTGGGGGGTGGGGCTGGCCAACTTCGTCCGCCGGACTCGGAGTGGCGCGAGACTTTGCGAGGGGCCTCCGTGTGCCAAAAATAGGCCGCGGGCACAGTCGCGCCCAAAAATAAACGCCCGAAGGCCGGGGCGCCAAGTTCGTCTAGCGGAAAAATGCCACAAAAATGGGTGGGCTATAGCCTTGGGGGGTGGGGCTGGCCAACTTCGTCCGCCGGACTCGGAATGGCGCGAGACTTTGCGAGGCACCTCCGTGTGCCAAAAATAGGCCGCGGGCACAGCCGCGCCCAAAAATACCCGCCCGAAGGCCGGGGCGCCAAGTTCGTCCAGCGGAAAAAGGCCACAAAAACGGGTGGGCTATATAGCCTTGGGGGGTGGGGCTGGCCAACTTCGTCCGCCGGACTCGGAGTGGCGCGAGACTTTGCGAGGGGCCTCCGTGTGCCAAAAATAGGCCGCGGGCACAGTCGCGCTCAAAAATAAACGCCCGAAGGCCGGGGCGCCAAGTTCGTCTAGCGGAAAATGCCACAAAAATGGGTGGGCTATAGCCTTGGGGGTGGGGCTGGCCAACTCGTCCGCCGGACTCGGAATGGCGCGAGACTTTGCGAGGCACCTCCGTGTGCCAAAAAAAGGCCGCGGGCACAGCCGCGCCTGCAAAATCCCCGCCCGAAGGCCGGGCGCCAAGTTCGTCCAGCGGAAAAGGCCACAAAAACGGGTGGGCTATAGCCTTGGGGGTGGGGCTGGCCAACTTCGTCCGCCGGACTCGGAATGGCGTGAGACTTTGTGAGGCACCTCCGTGTGCCAAAACTAGGCCGTGGGCACAGCCGCACCCAAAAATTCCCTCCCGAAGGCCGGGGCGCCAAGTTCGTCCAGCGGAAAAAGGCCACAAAAACGGGTGGGCTATAGCCTTGGGGGGTGGGGCTGCCCAACTTCGTCCGCCAGGCTGGAATGGCGCGACACTTTGCGCGGCACCTCGGGGGGCCAAAAATTGGCCGCGGGATCCGCCCCACCCAAAATTACCCGCCCTACGGCGGGGGACCAAGTTCGTCCAGCGGAAAAAGGCCACAAAAACGGGTGGGCTATAGCCTTGGGGGGTGGGGCTGGCCAACTTCGTCCGCCGGACTCGGAATGGCGCGAGACTTAGCTAGGCACCTCCGGGTGCAAAAATAGGCCGCGCCACAGCCGCGCCAAAAATACCCGCCCAAGGCCGGGCGCCAAGTTCGTCCAGCGGAAAAAGGCCACAAAACGGGTGGGCTATATAGCCTTGGGGGGTGGGGCTGGCCAACTTCGTCCGCGGACTCGGAATGGCGCGAGACTTTGCAGGCACCTCCGTGTGCCAAAAATAGGCCAGCGGGCACAGCCGCGCCAAAAATACCCGCCACTGAGGCCGGGCGCCAAGTTCGTCCAGCGGAAAAAGGCCACAAAACGGGTGGGCTATATAGCCTTGGGGGTGGGGCTGGCCAACTTCGTCCGCCCGGACTCGGAGTGGCGCGAGACTTTGCGAGGGGCCTCCGTGTGCCAAAAATAGGTCATGGGCACAGTCGCGCCCAAAAATAAACGCCCAAGGCCGGGCGCCAAGTTCGTCTAGCGGAAAAATGCCACAAAAATGGGTGGGCTATAGCCTTGGGGGTGGGGCTGGCCAACTCGTCCGCCGGACTCGGAATGACGCGAGACTTTGCGAGGCACCTCCGTGTGCCAAAAATAGGCCACGCGCGCAGCCGCGCCCAAAAATAACCGCCCGAAGGCCGGGGCGCCAAGTTCGCCTAGCGGAAAAAGGCCACAAAACGGGTGGGCTATATAGCATTGGGGGGAGGGGCTGCACCACTACGTCCGCCGGACTCGGAATGGCGCGGTAGTTTGCGAGGGGCCTCCGTGTGCCAAAAATAGGCCAGCGGCACAGTCGCACCTAAAATAACCGCCCGAAGGCCGGGCGCCAAGTTCGTCTAGCGGAAAAATGCCACAAAAATGGGTGGGCTATAGCCTTGGGGGTGGGGCTGGCCAACTTCGTCCCTCGGACTCGGAATGGCGAGACTTTGCGAGGCACCTCCGTGTGCCAAAAATAGGCCGTGGCCCCAGCCGCACCAAAAATACCCGCCCGAAGCCGGGCGCCAAGTTCGTCCAGCGGAAAAGGCAACAAAAACGGGTGGGCTATATAGCCTTGGGGGGTGGGGCTGGCCAACTTCGTCCGCCGGACTCGGAATGGCGCGAGACTTTGCGAGGCACCTCCGTGTGCCAAAAATAGGCCGCGGGCACAGTCGCGCCCAAAAATAACCGCCCGAAGGCCGGGGCGCCAAGTTCGTCTAGCGGAAAAATGCCACAAAAATGGGTGGGCTATAGCCTTGGGGGGTGGGGCTGGCCAACTTCGTCCGCCGGACTCGGAATGGCGCGAGACTTTGCGAGGCACCTCCGTGTGCCAAAAATAGGCCGTGGCCACAGCCGCGCCCAAAAATACCCGCCCGAAGGCCGGGGCGCCAAGTTCGTCCAGCGGAAAAAGGCCACAAAAACGGGTGGGCTATATAGCCTTGGGGGGTGGGGCTGGCCAACTTCGTCCGCCGGACTCGGAATGGCGCGAGACTTTGCGAGGGGCCTCCGTGTGCCAAAAATAGGCCGCTGACACAGCTGCGCTAAAAAATAACCGCCCGAAGGCCGGGGCGCCAAGTTCGTCCAGCGGAAAAAGGCCATAAAAACGGGTGGGCTATAGCCTTGGGGGGTGGGGCTAGCCAACTTCGTCCGCCGGACTCGGAATGGTGGGAGACTTTGTGAGGGGCCTCCGTGAACCAAAAATAGGCCACGGAAACATTCGCGCCCAAAAATAACCGCCCGAAGGCCGGGGCGCCAAGTTCGTCCAGCGGAAAAAGGCCACAAAAACGGGTGGGCTATAGCCTTGGCGGGTGGGGCTGGCCCACTTCGTCCACCGGACTCGGAATGGTGGGAGACTTTGTGAGGGGCCTCCGTGTACCAAAAATAGTCCACGGAAACAGCCGCGCCCAAAAATAACCGCCCGAAGGCTGGGGCGCCAAGTTCGTCCAGCGGAAAAAGGCCAAAAAAACGGGTGGGCTATAGCCTTGGGGGGTGGGGCTGGCCAACTTCGTCCGCCGGACTCGGAATGGTGGGAGACTTTGTGAGGGGCCTCCGTGTACCAAAAATAGGCCACGGAAACATTCGCGCCCAAAAATAACCGCCCGAAGGCCGGGGCGCCAAGTTCGTCCAGCGGAAAAAGGCCACAAAAACGGGTGGGCTATAGCCTTGGCGGGTGGGGCTGGCCCACTTCGTCCACCGGACTCGGAATGGTGGGAGACTTTGTGAGGGGCCTCCGTGTACCAAAAATAGTCCACGGAAACAGCCGCGCCCAAAAATAACCGCCCGAAGGCTGGGGCGCCAAGTTCGTCCAGCGGAAAAAGGCCAAAAAAACGGGTGGGCTATAGCCTTGGGGGGTGGGGCTGGCCAACTTCGTCCGCCGGACTCGGAATGGTGGGAGACTTTGTTAGGGGCCTCCGTGTACCAAAAATAGGCCACGGAAACATTCGCGCCCAAAAATAACCGCCCGAAGGCCGGGGCGCCAAGTTCGTCCAGCGGAAAAAGGCCACAAAAACGGGTGGGCTATAGCCTTGGCGGGTGTGGCTGGCCCACTTCGTCCACGAGACTCGGAATGGCGCGAGAGTTTGCGAGGGGCCTCCGTTTGCCAAAAATAGTCCGCGGGCATAGCCGCGCCCAAAAATAACCGCCCGAAGGTCGGGGCGCCATGTTCGTCCAGCGGAAAAAGGCCACAAAAACGGGTGGGCTATAGCCTTGGGGGGTGGGGCTGGCCCACTTCGTCGGCCGGACTCGGAATGGCGCGAGGCTTTACGAGGGGCCTCCGTGTGCCAAAAATACGCCGCGGGCAAAGCCGCGGCCTAAAATAACCTCCCAAAGGCCGGGGCGCCAAGTTCGTCCAGCGGAAAAAGGCCACAAAAACGGGTGGGCTATAGCCTTGGGGGGTGGGGCTGGCCAACTTCGTCCGCCGGACTCGGAATGGCGTGAGACTTTGTGAGGCACCTCCGTGTGCCAAAAATAGGCCGTGGGCACAGCCGCGCCCAAAAATACCCTCCCGAAGGCCGGGGCGCCAAGTTTGTCCAGCGGAAAAAGGCCACAAAAACGAGTGGGCTATAGCCTTGGGGGGTGGGGCTGGCCAACTTCGTCCGCCGGACTCGGAATGGTGGGAGACTTTGTGAGGGGCCTCCGTGTACCAAAAATAGGCCACGGAAACATTCGCGCCCAAAAATAACCGCCCGAAGGCCGGGGCGCCAAGTTCATCCAGCGGAAAAAGGCCACAAAAACGGGTGGGCTATAGCCTTGGGGGGTGGGGCTGGCCCACTTCGTCCGCCGGACTCGGAATGGCGCGAGAGTTTGCGAGGGGCCTCCGTTTGCCAAAAATAGTCCGCGGGCATAGCCGCGCCCAAAAATAACCGCCCGAAGGCCGGGGCGCCAAGTTCGTCCAGCGGAAAAAGGCCACAAAAACGGGTGGGCTATAGCCTTGGGGGGTGGGGCTGGCCCACTTCGTCGGCCGGACTCGGAATGGCGCGAGGCTTTACGAGGGGCCTCCGTGTGCCAAAAATACGCCGCGGGCATAGCCGCGGCCTAAAATAACCTCCCAAAGGCCGGGGCGCCAAGTTCGTCCAGCGGAAAAAGGCCACAAAAACGGGTGGGCTATAGCCTTGGGGGGTGGGGCTGGCCAACTTCATCTGCCGGACTCGGAATGGCGTGAGACTTTGTGAGGCACCTCCGTGTGCCAAAAATAGGCCGTGGGCACAGCCGCGCCCAAAAATACCCTCCCGAAGGCCGGGGCGCCAAGTTCGTCCAGCGGAAAAAGGGCACAAAAACGAGTGGGCTATAGCCTTGGGGGGTGGGGCTGGCCAACTTCGTCCGCCAGACTCGGAATGGCGCGACACTTTGTGAGGCACCTCCGTGTGCCAAAAATAGGCTGCGGGCTCAGCCGCGCCCAAAAATACCCGCCCGAAGGCCGGGGCGCCAAGTTCGTCCAGCGGAAAAAGGCCACAAAAACGGGTGGGCTATAGCCTTGGGGGTGGGGCTGGCCAACTTCGTCCGCCGGACTCGAATGGCGCGAGACTTTGCTAGGCGGCTCCATATGCAAAAATAGACCGCGGGCACAGCCGCACCCAAAAATACCCGCACAAAGGCCGGGCGCCAAGTTCGTCCAGCGGAAAAAGGCCACAAAAATGGGTGGGCTATAGCCTTGGGGGTGGGGCTGGCCAACTCGTCCGCCGGACTCGGAATGGCGCGAGACTTTGCGAGGCACCTCCGTGTGCCAAAATAGGCCGTGGCACAGCCGCGCCGAAAAATACCCGCCCAAGGCCGGGCGCCAAGTTCGTCCAGCGGAAAAAGGCCACAAAAACGGGTGGGCTATATAGCCTTGGGGGTGGGGCTGGCCAACTTCGTCCGCGGGACTCGGAGTGGCGCGAGACTTTGCGAGGGCCTCCGTGTGCCAAAAAATAGGCACGGGCACAGTCGCGCCTAAAAATAACCGCCCGAAGGCCGGGCGCCAAGTTCGTCTAGCGGAAAAATGCCACAAAAACGTGTGGGCTATAGCCTTGGGGGTGGGGCTGGCCAACTCGTCCGCCGGACTCGAATGGCGCGAGACTTTGCGAGGCACCTCCGTGTGCCAAAATAGGCCCGGGCACAGCCGCGCCAAAAATAACCGCCCGAAGGCCGGGGCGCCCAGTTCGTCCAGCGGAAAAAGGCCACAAAAACGGGTGGGCTATAGCCTTGGGGGGTGGGGCTGGCCAACTTCGTCCGCCGGACTCGGAATGGCGCGAGACATTGCGAGGCACCTCCGTGTGCCAAAAATAGGCTGCAGGCACAGCCGCGCCAAAAAATACCCGCCCGAAGGCCGGGGTGCCAAGTTCGTCCATCGGAAAAAGGCCACAAAAACGGGTGGGCTATAGCCTAGCGGGGTGGGGCTGGCCAACTTCGTCCGCCGGACTCGGAATGCCGAGACACTTTGCGAGGCTCCTCCGTGTCCGAAAAATAGGCCGCGGGCACAGCCGCGCCTAAAAATACACGCCCGAAGGCCGGGGCGCCAAGTTCGTCCAGCGATAAAAGGCCACAAAAACGGGTGGGCTATAGCCTTGGGGGGTGGGGTTGGCCAACTTCGTCCGCCGGACTCGGAATGCCGCGAGACTTTGCGAGGCGCCTCTGTGTGCCAAAAATAGGCCGCTGGCACAGCCGCGCCCAAAAATACCCGCCCGAAGGCCGGGGCGCCAAGTTCGTCCAGCGGAAAAAGGCCACAAAAACGTGTGGGCTATAGCCTTGGGGGGTGGGGCTGGCCAACTTCGTCCGCCGGACTCGGAATGGTGCGAGACTTTGCGAGGTGCCTCCGTGTGCCAAAAATAAGCCGCGGACACAGCCGCGACCAAAAATACCCGCCCGAAGCCCGGGGCGCCAAGTTCGTCTAGCGGAAAAAGCCCACAAAAACGGGTGGGCTATAGCCTTGGGGGCTGGGGCTGGCCAACTTCGTCCGCCGGACTCGGAATGGCGCGAGACTTTGCGAGGCACCTCCGTGTGCCATAAATTGGCCGCGGGCACAGCCGCGCCCAAAAATACCCACCCGAAGGCCGGGGCGCCAAGTTCGTCCAGCGAAAAAAGGCCACAAAAACGGGTGGGCTATAGCCTTGGGGGGTGGGGCTGGCCAACTTTGTCCGCCGGACTCGGAATGGCGCGAGACTTTGCGAGGCCCCTCCGTGTCCGAAAAATAGGCCGCGGGCACAGCCGCGCCCAAAAATATCCCCCCGAAGGCCGGGGCGCCAAGTTCGTCCAGCGGAAAAAGGCCACAAAAACGGGAGCGCTATAGCCTTGGGGGTTGGGGCTGGCCAACTTCGTCCGCCGGACTCGGAATGGCGCGAGACTTTGCGAGGCACCTCCGTGTCCGAAAAATAGGCCGCGGGCACAGCCGCGCCCAAAAATAACCGCCCGAATACCGGGGCGCCAAGTTCGTCCAGCGGTAAAAGGCCACAAAAACGGGTGGGCTATAGGCTTGGGGGGTGGGCCAGGCCAACTTCGTCCGCTGGACTCGGAATGGCGCGAGACTTTGCGAGGCGGCTCGGTGTGCCAAAAATAAGCCGCGGACACAGCCGCGACCAAAAATACCCGCCCGAAGCCCGGGGCGCCAAGTTCGTCTAGCGGAAAAAGCCCACAAAAACGGGTGGGCTATAGCCTTGGGGGCTGGGGCTGGCCAACTTCGTCCGCCGGACTCGGAATGGCGCGAGACTTTGCGAGGCACCTCCGTGTGCCATAAATTGGCCGCGGGCACAGCCGCGCCCAAAAATACCCACCCGAAGGCCGGGGCGCCAAGTTCGTCCAGCGAAAAAAGGCCACAAAAACGGGTGGGCTATAGCCTTGGGGGGTGGGGCTGGCCAACTTTGTCCGCCGGGCTCGGAATGGCCCAAGACTTTGCGAGGCGCCTCCGTGTGCCAAAAAGAGGCCACGGGCACAGCCGCGCCAAAAAATACATGTCTGAAGGCCGGGGCGCCAAGATCGTCCAGCGGAAAAAGGCCAGAAAAACGGGGGGGCTATAGCCTTGGGGGGTGGGGCTGGCCAACTTGGTCCGCCGGACTCGGAATGGCGCGAGAGTTTGCGAGGCACCTCCATGTGCCAAAAATAGGCTGCGGGCACAGCCGCGCCCAAAAATACCCGCCCGAAGGCCGGGGCGCCAAGTTCGTCCAGCGCAAACCGCCCTCAAAACCGGGTGGGCTATCGCCTTGGGGGGTGGGGCTGGCAAACTTCGTCCGCCGGACTCGGAATGGCGCGAGACTTTGCGTGGCGCCTCCGTGTGCCAAAAATAGGCCGAGGTCACAGACGCGCCTAAAATACCCGCCCAAGGCCGGGCGCCAAGTTCGGCCCAACGGAAAAAGGCCACAAAACGGGTGGGCTATAGCCTGGGGGGGGGTGGCCAACTTCGTCCGCCGGAATGGAAATGGCGCGAGACTTTGCGAGGCACCTCCGTGTGCCAAAATAGGCCATGGGCACAGCCGCGCCCAAAATACCCGCCCAAGGCCGGGCGCCAAGTTCGTCCAACGGAAAAAGGCCACAAAAACGGGTGGGCTATAGACTTGGGGGGTGGGGCTGGCCAACTTCGTCCGCCGGACTCGGAATGGCGCGAGACTTTGCGAGGCACCTCCGTGTGCCAAAACTAGGCCGCAGGCACAGCCGCGCCCAAAAATACCCTCCCGAAGGCCGGGGCGCCAAGATCGTCCAGCGGAAATAGGCTAGAAAAACGGGGGGGCTATAGCATTTGGGGGTGGGGCTGGCCAACTTTGTCCGCCGGACTCGGAATGGCGCGAGACTTTGCGAGGCACCTCCCTGTACTAAAAATAGGCCGCGGGCACAGCCGCGTCCAAAAATACCCGCCCGAAGGTCGGGGACCCAAGTTCGTCCAGCGGAAAAAGGCCACAAAAACGGGTGGGCTATAGACTTGGGGGGTGGTGCTGGCCAACTTCGTCCGCCGTACTCGGAATGGCACGAGACTTTGCGAGGCGTCTCCGTGTGCCAAAAATAGGCCGCGGACACAGCTGCGCCCAAAAATACCCACCCGAAGGCCGGGGCGCCAAGTTCGTCCAGTGGAAAAAGGCCTGAAAAACGGATGGGCTATAGCCTTGGGGGGTGGGGTTGGCCAACTTCGTCCGCCGGACTCGGAATGGCGCGAGACTTGGCAAGGCACCTCCGTGTGCCAAAAATAGACGCGGGCACAGCCGCGCCCAAAAATACCCACCCGAAGGCTGGGGCGCCAAGTTCGTCCAGCGGTAAAAGGCCACAAAAACGGGTGGGCTATAGCCTTGGGGGGTGGGGCTGGCCAACTTCGTCCGCCGGACTCGGAATGGCGCGAGACTTTGCGAGGCGGCTCGGTGTGCCAAAAATAGGCACGGGCACAGCCGCGCCAAAAAATACCCGCCCGAAGGCTGGGGTGCCAAGTTCGTCCAGCGGTAAAAGGCCACAAAAACGGGTGGGCTATAGCCTTGGGGGGTGGGGCTGGCCAACTTCGTCCGCCGGACTAGGAATGGCGTAAGACTTTGTGAGGCACCTTTGTGTGCCAAAAATAGGCCGCGGGCACAGCCGCGCCCAAAAATACCCGCCCGAAGGCTGGGGCGCCAAGTTCGTCCAGCGGTAAAAGGCCACAAAAACGGGTGCGCTATAGCCTAGGGGGGTCGGGCTGCCCAACTTCGTCCGCCGGACTCGGAATGGCGCGAGACTTTGCGAGGCGCCTCCATGTGCCAAAAATAGGCCGCGGGCACAGCCGCGCCCAAAAATTCCCGCCCGAAGGCCGGGGCGCCAAATTCGTCCAGCGAAAAAAGGCCACAAAAACGGGTGGGCTATAGCCTTGGGGGGTGGGTCTGGCCAACTTCGTCCGCCGGGCTCGGAATGGCCCAAGAATTTGCGAGGCGCCTCCGTGTGCCAAAAATAGGCCACGGGCACAGCCGCGCCAAAAAATACCTGTCTGAAGGCCGGGGCGCCAAGATCGTCCAGCGGAAAAAGGCCTGAAAAACGGGGGGGCTATAGCATTGGGGGGTGGGGCTGGCCAACTTGGTCCGCCGGACTCGGAATGGCGCGAGAGTTTGCGAGGCACCTCCGTGTGCCAAAAATAGGCCGCGGACACAGCCGCGCACAAAAATACCCGCCCGATGGCCGGAACGCCTAGTTCGTCCAGCGGAAAAGGGCCACAAAAACGGGTGGGCTATAGCCTTGGGGGGTGGGGCTGACCAACTTCGTCCGCCGGACTCGGAATGGCGCGACACTTTGTGAGGCGCCTCCGTGTGCCAAAAATAGGCATGGACACAGCCACAAGACAAAAGTACCCGCCCGATGGCCGGGGCGCCAAGTTCGTCCAGCGGAAAAACGGCAGAAAAACGGGTGGGCTATAGCCTTGGGGGGTGGGGACGGCCAACGTCGTCCGCCGGAATCGGAATGGCACGAGACTTTGCGAGGCGCCTCCGTGTGCCAAAAATAGGCCGCGGGAACACCCGCGCCCAAAAATACCCGCCCGAAGGCCGGGGCGCCAAGTTCGTCGAGCGGAAAAAGGCCACAAAAACGGGTGGGCTATAGCCTTGGGGGGTGGGGCTGGCCAACTTCGTCCGCCGGACTCGGAATGGCGCGAGACTTTGCGAGGCACCTCCGTGTGCCAAAACTAGGCCGCAGGCACAGCCGCGCCCAAAAATACCCTCCCGAAGGCCGGGGCGCCAAGATCGTCCAGCGGAAAAAGGCTAGAAAAACGGGGGGGCTATAGCATTGGGGGGTGGGGCTGGCCAACTTTGTCCGCCGGACTCGGAATGGCGCGAGACTTTGCGAGGCACCTCCCTGTACCAAAAATAGGCCGCGGGCACAGCCGCGCCCAAAAATACCCGCCCGAAGGTCGGGGACCCAAGTTCGTCCAGCGGAAAAAGGCCACAAAAACGGGTGGGCTATAGACTTGGGGGGTGGTGCTGGCCAACTTCGTCCGCCGTACTCGGAATGGCACGAGACTTTGCGAGGCGTCTCCGTGTGCCAAAAATAGGCCGCGGGCACAGCTGCGCCCAAAAATACCCACCCGAAGGCCGGGGCGCCAAGTTCGTCCAGCGGAAAAAGGCCTGAAAAACGGATGGGCTATAGCCTTGGGGGGTGGGGTTGGCCAACTTCGTCCGCCGGACTCGGAATGGCGCGAGACTTTGCAAGGCACCTCCGTGTGCCGAAATTAGACGCGGGCACAGCCGCGCCCAAACATACCCACCCGAAGGCTGGGGCGCCAAGTTCGTCCAGCGGTAAAAGGCCACAAAAACGGGTGGGCTATAGCCTTGGGGGGTGGGGCTGGCCAACTTCGTTCGCCGGACTCGGAATGGCGCGAGACTTTACGAGGCGGCTCGGTGTGCCAAAAATAGGCACGGGCACAGCCGCGCCAAAAAATACCCGCCCGAAGGCTGGGGTGCCAAGTTCGTCCAGCGGTAAAAGGCCACAAAAACGGGTGGGCTATAGCCTTGCGGGGTGGGGCTGGCCAACTTCGTCCGCCGGACTCGGAATGGCGCCAGACTTTGCGAGGCGCCTCCATGTGCCAAAAATAGGCCGCGGGCACAGCCGCGCCCAAAAATTCCCGGCCGAAGGCCGGGGCGCCAAATTCGTCTAGCGAAAAAAGGCCACAAAAACGGGTGGGTTATAGCCTTGGGGGGTGGGTCTGGCCAACTTCGTCCGCCGGACTCGGAATGGCCCAAGACTTTGCGAGGCGCCTCCGTGTGCCAAAAATAGGCCACGGGCACAGCCGCGCCAAAAAATACCCGCCCGAAGGCTGGGGCGCCAAGTTCGTCCAGCGGTAAAAGGCCACAAAAACGGGTGGGCTATAGCCTAGGGGGGTCGGGCTGCGCAACTTCGTCCGCCGGACTCGGAATGGCGCCAGACTTTGCGAGGCGCCCATGTGCCAAAATAGGCCGCGGGCACAGCCGCTGCCTAAAATTCCGGGCCGAAGGTCGGGGCGCCAAATTGCGCTCTAGCGAAAAAGGCCACAAAACGGGTGGGTTATAGCCTTGGGGGTGGGTCTGGCCAACTG
>JAUJEM010000354.1:0-83668 GCA_030448935.1 Citrus cavaleriei | reverse complement strand
TGGTGCAAGACTTTGCGAGGGGCCTACGTGTGCCAAAGTAGGCCATGGGCACAGCCGCGCCCAAAAATAACCGCCCCAAGGCCGGGACGCCAAGTTCGTCCAGCGGAAAAAGGCCACAAAAACGGGTGGGCTATAGCCTTGGGGGGTGGGGCTGGCCAACTTCGTCCGCCGGACTCGGAATGGCGCGAGACTTTGCGAGGGCACTCCGTGTGACAAAAATAGGCCATGGGACAGCCGCATCCAAAAATAACCGCCAAGGCCGGGCGCCAAGTTCGTCCAGCGGAAAAGGCCACAAAAATGGGTGGGCCATAGCCTTGGGGGGTGGGGCTGGCCCACTTCGTCCGCCGGACTCGGAATGGAGCGAGACTTTGCGAGGGCTCTCCGTGTGTCAAAAATAGGCCGCGGCACAGCCGTGCCCAAAAATAACCTCCCGAAGGCCGGGGCGCCAAGTTCGTCCAGCGGAAAAAGGCCACAAAAACGGGTGGGCTATAGCCTTGGGGGGTGGGGCTGGCCAACTTCCGCGCCGAACTCGGAATGGCGAGAGACTTTGCGAGGGCCTCCGTGTGCCAAAAATAGGCCACGGACACAGCCGCTAAAAATAACCGCCCAAAGGCCGGGCGCCAAGTTCGGCCCAGCGGAAAAAGGCCACAAAAACGGGTGGGCTATAGCCTTGGGGGGTGGGGCTGGCCAACATCGTCCGCCGGACTCGGAATGGTGGGAGACTTTGTGAGGGGCCTCCGTGTACCAAAAATAGGCCACGGAAACAGCCGCGCCGAAAAATAACAGCCCGAAGGTCGGGGCGCCAAGTTCGTCCAGCGGAAAAAGGCCACAAAAACGGGTGGGCTATAGCCTTGGGGGGTGGGGCTGGCCAACTTCGTCCGCCGGACTCGGAATGGTGGGAGACTTTGTGAGGGGCCTCCGTGTACCAAAAATAGGCCACGGAAACAGCCGCGCCCAAAAATAACCGCCCGAAGGCCGGGGAGCCAAGTTCGTCCAGCGGAAAAAGGCCACAAAATAGGGAGGGCTATAGTCTTGGGGGTGGGCTGGCCAACTTTCGTCCGCCGGACTCGGAGTGGCTCGAGACTTTCACGAGGAACCTCCGTGTGCGAAAAATAGGCAGCGGCACAGCCGCCCCCAAAAATAACCCCGAAGGCCGGGAGCCAAGTTCGTCCAGCGGAAAAAGGCCACAAAACGGGTGGGCTATAGCCTTGGGGGTGGGGCTGGCCAACTTCGTCCGCTGGACTCGGAATGGGACGAGACTATGCGAGGGCCTCCGTGGGCCAAAAATAGGCAGCGGGCACAGCCGCGCCCAAAATAACCGCCCGAAGGCCGGGCGCCAAGTCTGGCCCAGCGGAAAAAGGCCACAAAAACGGGTGGGCTATAGCCTTGGGGGTGGGGCTGGCCAACTGTCCACCGGACTCGGAATGGCGTGCGACTTTGCGAGGGGCCTCTGTGTGCCAAAAATAGGTCAGGCACAGCCGCGCAAAAATAACCGCCCGAAGGCCGGGCGCCAAGTTCGTCCAGCGGAAAAGGCCACAAAACGGGTGGGCTATAGCCTTGGGGGTGGGGCTGGCCAACTTCGTCCGCCGGACTCGGAATTGGCGCGAGACTTTGCGAGGGTCCTCCGTGTGCCAAAACTAATCCACAGGCACAGCCGTGCAAAAATAACTGCCCGAAGGCCGGGCTCCAAGTTCGGGTCCAGCGGAAAAAGGCCACAAAACGGGTGGGCTATAGCCTTTGGGCGTGGGGCTGGCCAACTTCGTCCGCGGACGCGGAATGTCGCGAGATTTTGCGAGGGTTCGTGTGCCAAAAATAGGCCGTGGCTGCAGCCGCGCCAAAAATACCACCCGGAAGGCCGGGCGGCAAGTTCGTCCGGCGGAAAAAGGCGACAAAACGGGTGGGCTATAGCCTTGGCGAGTGGGGCTGGCCAACCGTCCGCCGGACCTCGGAATGGCGCGAGGCATTACGAGGGCCCTCCGTGTGTTAAAAATAGGCCGCGGGCACAGCCGCAACCAAAAATAATCGCCCGAAGGCCGGGCGCCAAGTTCGTCCAGCGGAAAAAGGCCACAAAACGGGAGGGCTATAGCCTCGGGGTGGGGCGGGCCAACTCGTCCGCCGCTCTCGGAATGGCGCGAGACTTTGTGAGTGGCTCCGTGTGCCAAAAATAGGCCGTGGCACAGCCGCGCCAAAAATAACCCCGAAGGCCGGGCGCCAAGTTCGTCCAGCGGAAAAAGTCCACAAAAACGGGTGGGCTATAGCCTTGGGGGGTGGGGCTGGCCAACTTTGTCCGCCGGACTCGGAATGGTGCGAGGCTTCACGAGCGGCCTCCATGTGCCAAAAATAGGCTGCGGGCACAGCCGCGCCTAAAAATAACCGCCCGAAGGCCGGGCCGCCAAGTTCGTCCAGCGGAAAAAGGCCACAAAAACGGGTGGGCTATAGCCTTGGGGGGTGGGGCTGGCCAACTTCGTCCGCCGGACTTTCGAATGGCGCGAAACTTTGCGACGGGTCTCCGTGTGTGTTAAAAATAGGCCGCGGACACAGCCGCGCCCAAAAATAACCACCCGAAGGCCGGGGCACCATGTTCGTCCAGCGGAAAAAGGCCACAAAAACGGGTGGGCTATAGCCTTTGGGGGTGGGGCTGGCCGACTTCGTCCGCCGCACTCGGAATGGCGTGAGACTTTGCGAGGGGCCTCCGTGTGCCAAAAATAGGCCACGGACACAGCCGCGCCCAAAAATAACCGCCCGAACGCCGGGGCGCCAAGTTCGTCCAGCGGAAAAAGGCCACAAAAACGGATGGGCTATAGCCTTGGGGGGTGGGGCTGGCCAACTTCGTCCGCCGGACTTGGAATGGCGCGAGACTTTGCGAGGGGACTCCGTGTGCCAAAAATAGGCCGCGGGCACAACTGTGCCCAAAAATAACCGCCCGAACGCCGGGGCGCCAAGTTCGTCCAGCGGAAAAAGGCCACAAAAACGGGTGGGCTATATCCTTGGGGGGTGGGGCTGGCCAACTTCGTCCGCCGGACTCGGAATGGTGCGAGACTTTGCGAGGGGCCTCCGTGTGCCAAAAATAGGCCGCGGGCACCCCCGCGCCGAAGAAAAACCGCACGAAGGACGGGGCGCCAAGTTCGTCCCGCGGAAAAAGGCCACAAAATGGGTGGGCTATAGCCTTGGGGGTGGGGCTGGCCAACTTCGTCCGCCGGACTCGGAATGGCGCAAAACTTTGCGAGGGGCCTCCGTGTGCCAAAAATAGACCGCGGACACAGCCGCGCCCAAAAATAACCGCCCGAAGGCCGGGGCGCCAAGTTCGTCCAGCGGAAAAAGGCCACAAAAACGGGTGGGCTATAGCCAAGGGGGTGGGGCTGGCCAACCCGTCCGCCGGACTCGGAATGGCGCTAGACTTTGCGAGGGGCCTCCGTGTGCCAAAAATAGGCCGCGGGCACAGCCGCGCCAAAAAATAACCGCCCGAAGGCCGGGGCGCCAAGTTCGTCCAGCGGAAAAAGGCCACAAAAACGGGTGGGCGATAGCCTTGGGGGGTGGGGCTGGCCAACTTCGTCCGCCGGACTCGGAATGGCGTGAGACTTTGCGAGGGGCCTCCGTGTGCCAAAAATAGGCCGCGGGCACAGCCGTGCCCAAAAAAAACCGCCCCAAGGCCGGGACGCCAAGTTCGTCCAGCGGAAAAAGGCCACAAAAACGGGTGGGCAATAGCCTTGGGGGGTGGGGCTGGCCAACTTCGTCCGCCGGACTCGGAATGGCGCAAAACTTTGCGAGGGGCCTCCGTGTGCCAAAAATAGACCGCGGACACAGCCGCGCCCAAAAATAACCGCCCGAAGGCCGGGGCGCCAAGTTCGTCCAGCGGAAAAAGGCCACAAAAACGGGTGGGCTATAGCCTGGGGGGGTGGGGCTGGCCCACGTCGTCCGCAGGACTCGGAATGGCGCGAGACTTTGCGAGGGGCCTCCGTGTCCCAAGAATAGGCCGCAGGCACAGCCATACCCAAAAATAACCGCCCGAAGGTCGGGGCGCCAAGTTCGTCCAGCAGAACAAGGCCACAAAAACGGGTGGGCTATAGCCTCGGGGGGTGGGGCTGGCCAACTTCGTCCGCCGGACTCGGAATGGCGCGAGAGTTTGCGAGGGGCATCCGTGTGCCAAAAATAGTCCGCGGGCATCGCCGCGCCCAAAAATAACCGCCCGAAGGCCGGGGCGCCAAGTTCGTCCAGCGGAAAAAGGCCACAAAAACGGGTGGGCTATAGCCTTGGGGGGTGGGGCTGGCCAACTTTGTCCGCCGGACTCGGAATGGCGCGAGACTTTGCGAGGGGTCTCCGTGAGCCAAAAATAGGCCGCGGGCACAGCCCCGCCCAAAAATAACCGCCCAAAGGCCGGGGCGCCAAGTTCGTCCAGCGGAAAAAGGCCACAAAAACGGGTAGCCTTGGGGGGTGGGGCTGTCCAACTTCGTCCGCCGGACTCGGAATGGCCCGAGACTTTGCGAGGGCCTCCGTGGGCCCAAAATAGGCATGGACACAGCCGCGCTAAAAAATAACCACCCGAAGGCCGGGGCGCCAAGTTCGTCCAGCGGAAAAAGGCCACAAAAACGGGTGGGCTATAGCCTTGGGGGGTGGGGCTGGCCAACTTCGTCCGCCGGACTCGGAATGGCGCGAGACTTTGCGAGGGGCCTCCGTGTGCCAAAAATAGGCCACGCACACAGCCGCGCCCAAAAATAACTGCCCGAAGGCCGGGGCGCCAAGTTCGTCCAGCGGAAAAAGGCCACAAAAACGGGTGGGCTATAGCCTTGGGTGGTGGGGCTGGCCAACTTCGTCCGCCGGACTCGGAATGGCACGAGACTTTGCGAGGGGCCTCCGTGTGCCAAAAATAGGCCACGGGCACAGCTGCGACCAAAAATAGCCGCTCGAAGGCCGGGGCGCCAAGTTCGTCCAGCGGAAAAAGGCCACAAAACGGGTGGGCTATAGCCTTGGGGGTGGGGCTGGCCGACTTCGTCCGCCAGACTGGAATGGCGCGAGACTTTGCAGGGGCCTCCGTGTGCAAAAATAGGTCAAGGGCACAGCCGCGCCCAAAAATAACCGCCCGAAGGTCGGGGCGCCAAGTTCGTCCGGCGGAAAAAGGCCACAAAAACGGGTGGGCTATAGCCTTGGGGGGTGGGGCTGGCCAACATCGTCCCCCGGACTCGTAATGGAGCGAGACTTTGCGAGGGGCCTCCGTGTGCCAAAAATAGGCCGCGGCACAGCGCGCAAAAAATAACCGCCCGAAGGCCGGGGCGCCAAGTTCGTCCAGCAGAAAAAGGCAACAAAAACGAGTGGGCTATAGCCTTGGGGGGTGGGGCAGGCCAACTTCGTCCGCCGGACTCGGAATGGCGCGAGACTTTGCGAGGGGACTCCGTGTGCCAAAAATAGGCCACGCACACAGCCGCGCCCAAAAATAACTGCCCGAAGGCCGGGGCGCCAAGTTCGTCCAGCGGAAAAAGGCCACAAAAACGGGTGGGCTATAGCCTTGGGTGGTGGGGCTGGCCAACGTCGTCCGCCGGACTCGGAATGGCACGAGACTTTGCGAGGGGCCTCCGTGTGCCAAAAATAGGCCACGGGCACAGCTGCGACCAAAAATAGCCGCTCGAAGGCCGGGGCGCCAAGTTCATCCAGCGGAAAAAGGCCACAAAAACGGGTGGGCTATAGCCTTGGGGGGTGGGGCTGGCCGACTTCGTCCGCCTGACTCGGAATGGCGCGAGACTTTGCGAGGGGCCTCCGTGTGCCAAAAATAGGCCCCGGGCACAGCTGCGACCAAAAATAGCCGCTCGAAGGCCGGGGCGCCAAGTTCGTCCAGCGGAAAAAGGCCACAAAAACGGGTAGGGTATAGCCTTGGGTGGTGGGGCTGGCCAACTTCGTCCGCCGGACTCGGAATGGCGCGAGACTTTGCGAGGGTCCTCCGTGTGCAAAAAATAGGCCACGGGCACAGCTGCGCCCAAAAATAGCCGCCAAGGCCGGGCGCCAAGTTCGTCCAGCGGAAAAAGGCCACAAAACGGGTGGGCTATAGCCTTGGGGGTGGGGCTGGCCCACTGGTCCGCCAGACTCGGAATGGCGCGAGACTTTGCAGGGGCCTCCGTGTGCAAAAATAGGCCATGGGCACAGCCGCGCCTAAAAATAACCGCCCGAAGACCGGGTCGACAAGTTCGTACAGCGGAAAAAGGCCACAAAACGGGTGGGCTATAGCCTTGGGGGTGGGGCTGGCCAACTCGTCAGCAGGACTCGGAATGGCGCGAGACTTTGCGAGGGGCCTCCGTGTCCCAAGAATAGCCGCAGGCACAGCCATACCAAAAAATAACCGCCCAAGGTCGGGCGCCAAGTTCGTCCAGCAGAACAAGGCCACAAAACGGGTGGGCTATAGCCTCGGGGTGGGGGCTGGCCAACTCATCCGCCGGACTCGGAATGGCGCGAGAGTTTGCGAGGGGCATCCGTGTGCCAAAAATAGTCCATCCGGGCATCGCCGCGCCAAAAATAACCGCCCGAAGTCCGGCGCGCCAAGTTCGTCCAGCGGAAAAAGGCCACAAAAACGGGTGGGCTATAGCCTTGGGGGGTGGGGCTGGCCAACTTTGTCCGCCGGACTCGGAATGGCGCGAGACTTTGCGAGGGGTCTCCGTGAGCTGTGCCAGGCCGCGGGCACAGCCCGCCCAAAAATAACCGCCCAAAGGCCGGGCGCCAAGTTCGTCCAGCGGAAAAAGGCCACAAAACGGGTAGCCTTGGGGGTGGGGCTGTCCAACTGGCCGCCGGACTCGGAATGGCCCGAGACTTTGCGAGGGCCTCTCAGCATGCCAAAAATAGGCCGCGGACACAGCCGCGCTAAAAATAACCACCCGAAGGCCGGGCGCCAAGTTCGTCCAGCGGAAAAAGGCCACAAAAACGGGTGGGCTATAGCCTTGGGGGTGGGGCTGGCCAACTTGTCCGCCGGACTCGGAATGGCGCGAGACTTTGCGAGGGGCCTCCGTGTGCCAAAATAGGCCACGCACACAGCCGCGCCAAAAATAACTGCCCGAAGGCCGGGCGCCAAGTTCGTCCAGCGGAAAAAGGCCACAAAAACGGGTGGGCTATAGCCTTGGGTGGTGGGGCTGGCCAACTTCGTCCGCCGGACTCGGAATGGCACGAGACTTTGCGAGGGGCCTCCGTGTGCCAAAAATAGGCCACGGGCACAGCTGCGACCAAAAATAGCCGCGCGAAGGCCGGGGCGCCAAGTTCGTCCAGCGGAAAAAGGCCACAAAAACGGGTGGGCTATAGCCTTGGGGGGTGGGGCTGGCCGACTTCGTCCGCCAGACTCGGAATGGCGCGAGACTTTGCGAGGGGCCTCCGTGTGCCAAAAATAGGCCGCGGGCACAGCCGCGCCCAAAAATAACCGCCCGAAGGTCGGGGCGCCAAGTTCGTCCGGCGGAAAAAGGCCACAAAAACGGGTGGGCTATAGCCTTGGGGGGTGGGGCTGGCCAACATCGTCCCCCGGACTCGTAATGGTGCGAGACTTTGCGAGGGGCCTCCGTGTGCCAAAAATAGGCCGCGGGCACAGCGGCGCACAAAAATAACCGCCCGAAGGCCGGGGCGCCAAGTTCGTCCAGCAGAAAAAGGCAACAAAAACGAGTGGGCTATAGCCTTGGGGGGTGGGGCAGGCCAACTTCGTCCGCCGGACTCGGAATGGCGCGAGACTTTGCGAGGGGACTCCGTGTGCCAAAAATAGGCCACGCACACAGCCGCGCCCAAAAATAACTGCCCGAAGGCCGGGGCGCCAAGTTCGTCCAGCGGAAAAAGGCCACAAAAACGGGTGGGCTATAGCCTTGGGTGGTGGGGCTGGCCAACTTCGTCCGCCGGACTCGGAATGGCACGAGACTTTGCGAGGGGCCTCCGTGTGCCAAAAATAGGCCACGGGCACAGCTGCGACCAAAAATAGCCGCTCGAAGGCCGGGGCGCCAAGTTCATCCAGCGGAAAAAGGCCACAAAAACGGGTGGGCTATAGCCTTGGGGGGTGGGGCTGGCCGACTTCGTCCGCCAGACTCGGAATGGCGCGAGACTTTGCGAGGGGCCTCCGTGTGCCAAAAATAGGCCGCGGGCACAGCCGCGCCCGAAAATAACTGCCCGAAGGCCGGGGCGCCAAGTTCGTCCAGCGGAAAAAGGCCACAAAAACGGGTAGGGTATAGCCTTGGGTGGTGGGGCTGGCCAACTTCGTCCGCCGGACTCGGAATGGCGCGAGACTTTGCGAGGGTCCTCCGTGTGCCAAAAATAGGCCACGGGCACAGCTGCGCCCAAAAATAGCCGCTCGAAGGCCGGGGCGCCAAGTTCGTCCAGCGGAAAAAGGCCACAAAAACGGGTGGGCTATAGCCTTGGGGGGTGGGGCTGGCCCACTTCGTCCGCCAGACTCGGAATGGCGCGAGACTTTGCGAGGGGCCTCCGTGTGCCAAAAATAGGCCGCGGGCACAGCCGCGCCCAAAAATAACCGCCCGAAGACCGGGTCGACAAGTTCGTACAGCGGAAAAAGGCCACAAAAACGGGTGGGCTATAGCCTTGGGGGGTGGGGCTGGCCAACTTCGTCCGCAGGACTCGGAATGGCGCGAGACTTTGTGAGGGGCCTCCATGTGCCAAAAATAGGCCGCGGCCACAGCTGCGCACTAAAATAACCGCCCGAAGGCCGGGGCGCCAAGTTCGTCCAGCGGAAAAAGGCCACAAAAACGGGTGGGCTATAGCCTTGGGGGGTGGGGCTGGCCAACTTCGTCTGCCGGACTCGGAATGGCGCGAGACTTTGCGCGGGGCCTCCGTGTGCAAAAAATAGGCCGCGGGCACAGCCACAAGACTAAAATAACCGCCCGAAGGGCGGGAGCGCCAAGTTCGGCCCAGCGGAAAAAGGCCAAAAACGGGTGGGCTATAGCCTTGGGGGTGGGGCTGGCCTACTTCGTCCGCCGGACTCGGAATGGCTCGAGACTTTGCGAGGGGCCTCCATGTGCCAAAAATAGGCCATGGGCACAGCCACGCCTAAAAATAACAGCCCCAAGGCCGGTGCGCCAAGTTCGTCCAGCGGAAAAAGGCCACAAAAAATGGTGGGATATAGCCTTGGGGGGTGGGGCTGGCCAAATTCGTCCGCCACACTCGGACTGGCGCGAGACTTTGGGAGGGGCCTCCGTGTGCCAAAAATAGGTCATGGGCACAGCCGCGCCAAAAATAACCGCCCGAAGGCCGGGCGGCAAGTTCGTCCGGCGGAAAAAGGCGACAAAAACGGGTGGGCTATAGCCTTGGCGAGTGGGGCTGGCCAACTTCGTCCGCCGGACTCGGAATGGCGCGAGGCATTACGAGGGCCCTCCGTGTGCCAAAAATAGGCCGCGGGCACAGCCGCAACCAAAAATAAACGCCCGAAGGCGGGGGCGCCAAGTTCGTCCCAGCGGAAAAGGCCACAAAACCGGGGGGCTATAGCCTCGGGGGGTGGGGCGGGCCAACTTCGTCCGCCGCTCTCGGAATGGCGCGAGACTTTGTGAGTGGCTCCGTGTGCCAAAAATAGGCCGTGTGCACAGCCGCGCCCAAAAATAACCCCCCGAAGGCCAGGGCGCGAACTTCGTCCAGCGGAAAAAGGCCACAAAAACGGGTGGGCTATAGCCTTGGGGGGTGGGGCTGGCCAACTTTGTCCGCCGGACTCGGAATGGTGCGAGGCTTTACGAGCGGCCTCCATGTGCCAAAAATAGGCTGCGGGCACAGCCGCGCCTAAAAATAACCGCCCGAAGGCCGGGCCGCGAAGTTAGTCCAGCGGAAAAAGGCCACCAAAACGGGCGGGCAATAGCCTTGGCGGGTGGGGCTGGCCAACTTCGTCCGCCGGACTCGGAATGGCGTAAGACTTTGCGAGGGGCCTCCATGTGCCAAAAATAGGCCGCGGGTACAGCCGCGCCATAAAATAAATGCCCGAAGGCCGGGCGCCAAGTTCGTCCAGCGGAAAAAGGCCACAAAAACGGGCGGGCTATAGCCTTGGGGGGTGGGGCTGGCCAACTTCGTCCGCCGGACTCGGAATGGCGCAAGACTTTGCGAGGGGCCTCCGTGTGCCAAAAATAGGCCGCGGCCACAGCCACGCCCAAAAATAGCCGCCCGAAGGCCGGGGCGCCCAGTTCGTCCAGCGGAAAAAGGCCACAAAAACGGGTGGGCTATAGCCTTGGGGGGTGGGGCTGGCCAACTTCGTCCGCCGGATTCGGAATGGCGCGAGACTTTGCGAGGGGCCTCCGTGTGCCAAAAATACACCGTGGGCACAGCCGCGCCCAAAAATAACCGCCCGAAGGCCGCGGCGCCAAGTTCGTCGAGCGGAAAAAGGCCACAAAAACGGGCGGGCTATAGCCTTGGGTGGTGGGGCTGGCCAACTTCGTCCGCCGGACTCGGAATGGTGTAAGACTTTGCGAGGGGCCTCCGTGTGCCAAAAATAGGACACGGGCACAGACGCGCCCGAAAATAACTGCCCGAAGGCCGGGGCGCCAAGTTCGTCCAGCGGAAAAAGGCCACAAAAACGGGTAGGGTATAGCCTTGGGTGGTGGGGCTGGCCAACTTCGTCCGCCGGACTCGGAATGGCCCGAGACTTTGCGAGGGCCTCCGTGTGCCAAAAATAGGCCGCGGGCACAGCCCCGCCCAAAAATAACCGCCCAAAGGCCGGGGCGCCAAGTTCGTCCAGCGGAAAAAGGCCACAAAAACGGGTAGCCTTGGGGGGTGGGGCTGTCCAACTTCGTCCGCCGGACTCGGAATGGCCCGAGACTTTGCGAGGGCCTCCGTGTGCTAAAAATAGGCCGCGGACACAGCCGCGCTAAAAAATAACCACCCGAAGGCCGGGGCGCCAAGTTCGTCCAGCGGAAAAAGGCCACAAAAACGGGTGGGCTATAGCCTTGGGGGGTGGGGCTGGCCCACTTCGTCCGCCAGACTCGGAATGGCGCGAGACTTTGCGAGGGGCCTCCGTGTGCCAAAAATAGGCCGCGGGCACAGCCGCGCCCAAAAATAACCGCCCGAAGGCCGGGGCGCCAAGTTCGTCCAGCGGAAAAAGGCCACAAAAACGGGTGGGCTATAGCCTTGGGGGGTGGGGCTGGCCAACTTCGTCCGCGGACTCGAATGGCGCGAGACTTTGCGCGGGCCTCCGTGTGCAAAAAAGGGCCGCGGGCACAGCCACAAGACTAAAATAAATGCCCGAAGGGCGGAGCGCCAAGTTCGTCCAGCGGAAAAAGGCCAAAAACGGGTGGGCTATAGCCTTGGGGGTGGGGCTGGCCTACTGGGTCCGCCGGACTCGGAATGGCGCGAGACTTTGCGAGGGGCCTCCGTGGTGCCAAAAATAGGCCGCGGGCACAGCCGCGCCCAAAATAACCGCCCGAAGGCCGGGGCGCCAAGTTCGTCCAGCGGAAAAAGGCCACAAAAACGGGCGGGCTATAGCCTTGGGGGCTGGGGCTGGCCAACTTCGTCCGCCGGACTCGGAATGGCGCAAGACTTTGTGAGGGGCCTCCATGTGCCAAAAATACACCGTGGGCACAGCCGCGCCCAAAAATAACCACCCGAAGGCCGGGGCGCCAAGTTCGTCGAGCGGAAAAAGGCCACAAAAACGGGCGGGCTATAGCCTTGGGTGGTGGGGCTGGCCAACTTCGTCCGCCGGACTCGGAATGGTGCAAGACTTTGCGAGGGGCCTCCGTGTGCCAAAAATAGGACACGGGCACAGACGCGCCCAAAAATAACCGCCCGAAGGCCGGGGCGCCAAGTTCGTCCAGCGGAAAGAGGCCACAAAAACGGGCGGGCAATAGACTTGGGGGGTGGGGCTGGCCAACTTCGTCCGCCGGACTCGGAATGGCGCAAGACTTTGCGAGGGGCCTCCGTGTGCCAAAAATAGGCCACGGGTGCAGCCGCGCCATAAAATAAATGCCCGAATGCCGGGGCGCCAAGTTCGTCCAGCGGAAAAAGGCCACAAAAACGGGCGGGCTATAGCCTTGGGGGGTGGGGCTGGCCAACTTCGTCCGCCGGACTCGGAATGGCGCGAGACTTTGCGAGGGGCCTCCGTGTGCCAAAAATAGGCCACGGGCACAGCCACGCCCAAAAATAACCGCCCGAAGGCTGGGGAGCCAAGTTCGTCCAGCGGAAAAATGCCACAAAAACGGGTGGGCTATATCCTTGGGGGGTGGGGCTGGCCAACTTCGTCCGCCGGATTCGGAATGGCGCGAGACTTTGCGAGGGGCCTCCATGTGCCAAAAATACACCGTGGGCACAGCCGCGCCCAAAAATAACCGCCCGAAGGCCGGGGCGCCAAGTTCGTCCAGCGGAAAAAGGCCACAAAAACGGGCGGGCTATAGCCTTGGGGGGTGGGGCTGGCCGACTTCGTCCGCCGGACTCGGAACGGCGCAAGACTTTACGAGGGGCCTTCGTGTGCCAAAAATAGGCCGCGGGTACAGCCACGCCATAAAATAAATGCCCGAAGGCCGGGGCGCCTAGTTCGTCCAGCGGAAAAAGGCCACAAAAACGGGTTGGCTATAGCCTTGGGGGCTGGGGCTGGCCAACTTCGTCCGCCGGACTCGGAATGGTGCGAGACTTTGCGAGGGGCCTCCGTGTGCCAAAAATCGCCCGCGGCCACGGCCGCGCCCAACAACCACCCCCCGAAGGCCGGGGCCCCCCGTTCGCCCAGCGGAAAAAGGCCACAAAACGGGGGGGGCTATCGCCTTGGGGGGTGGGGCTGGCCAACTTCGTCCGCCGGACTCGGAATGGCGCGAGCCTTTGCGAGGGGCCTCCGTGTGCCAAAATACACCGTGGGCACAGCCGCCCAAAAATAACCGCCCAAGGCCGGGGCGCCAAGTTCGTCCAGCGGAAAAAGGCCACAAAAACGGGCGGGCTATAGCCTTGGGGGGTGGGGCTGGCCAACTTCGTCCGCCGGACTCGGAATGGTGCAAGACTTTGCGAGGGGCCTCCGTGTGCCAAAAATAGGCCACGGGCACAGACGCGCCCAAAAATAACCGCCCGAAGGCCGGGGCGCCAAGTTCGTCCAGCGGAAAGAGGCCACAAAAACGGGCGGGCAATAGCCTTGGGGGGTGGGGCTGGCCAACTTCGTCCGCCGGACTCGGCATGGCGCATCACTTTGCGAGGGGCCTCCGTGTGCCAAAAATAGGCCGCGGGTACAGCCGCGCCATAAAATAAATGCCCGAAGGCAGGGGCGCCAAGTTCGTCCAGCGGAAAAAGGCCACAAAAACGGGCGGGCTATAGCCTTGGGGGGTGGGGCTGGCCAACTTCGTCCGCCGGACTCGGAATGGCGCAAGACTTTGGGAGGGGCCTCCGTGTGCCAAAAATAGGCCGTGGGCACAGCCGCGCCATAAAATAAATGCCCGAAGGCCGGGGCGCCAAGTTCGTCCAGCGGAAAAAGGCCACAAAAACGGGCGGGCTATAGCCTTGGGGGGTGGGGCTGGCCAACTTCGTCCGCCGGACTCGGAATGGCGCAAGACTTTGCGAGGGGCCTCCGTGTGCCAAAAATAGGCCGCAGGCACAGCCACACCCAAAAATAACCGCCCGAAGGCCGGGGCGCCAAGTTCGTCCAGCGGAAAAAGGCCACAAAAACGGGTGGGCTATAGCCTTGGGGGGTGGGGCTGGCCAACTTCGTCCGCCGGATTCGATATGGCGCGAGACTTTGCGAGGGGCCTCCGTGTGCCACAAATACACCGTGGGCACAGCCGCGCCCAAAAATAACCCCCCGAAGGCCGGGGCGCCAAGTTCGTCCAGCGGAAAAAGGCCACAAAAACGGGCGGGCAATATCCTTGGGGGGTGGGGCTGGCCCACTTCGTCCGCCGGATTCGGAATGGTGCAAGACTTTGCGAGGGGCCTCCGTGTGCCAAAAATAGGCCACGGGCACAGACGCGCCCAAAAATAACCGCCCGAAGGCCGGGGCGCCAAGTTCGTCCATCGGAAAGAGGCCACAAAAACGGGCGGGCAATAGCCTTGGGGGGTGGGGCTGGCCAACTTCGTCCGCCGGACTCGGAATGGTGCAACACTTTGCGAGGGGCCTCCGTGTGCCAAAAATAGGCCGCGGGTACAGCCGCGCCATAAAATAAATGCCCGAAGGCAGGGGCGCCAAGTTCGTCCAGCGGAAAAAGGCCACAAAAACGGGCGGGCTATAGCCTTGGGGGGTGGGGCTGGCCAACTTCGTCCGCCGGACTCGGAATGGCGCAAGACTTTGCGAGGGGCCTCCGTGTGCCAAAAATCGGCCGCGGGCAAAGCCGCGCCATAAAATAAATGCCCGAAGGCCGGGGCGCCAAGTTCGTCCAGCGGAAAAAGGCCACAAAAACGGGCGGGCTATAGCCTTGGGGGGTGGGGCTGGCCAACTTCGTCCGCCGGACTCGGTATGGCGCAAGAGTTTGCGAGGGGCCTCCGTGTGCCAAAAATTGGCCGCGGGCACAGCCACGCCCAAAAATAACAGCCCGAAGGCCGGGCGCCAAGTTCGGCCCAGCGGAAATTGGCCACAAATACGGGCGGGCTATAGCCTTGGGGGGTGGGGCTGGCCAACTTCGTCCGCCGGACTCGGTATGGCGCAACACTTTGCGAGGGGCCTCCGTGTGCAAAAATAGGCCGCAGGCACAGCCACACCCAAAAAATAAATGCCCGAAGGCCGGAGCGCCAAGTTCGTCCAGCGGAAAAAGGCCACAAAAACGGGTGGGCTATAGCCTTGGGGTGGGGCTGGCCAACTTCGTCCGCCGGATTCGAATGGCGCGAGACTTTGCGAGGGGCCTCCGTGTGCCAAAAATACACCGTGGGCTCAGCCGCGCCCAAAAAAATAACCCCCGAAGGCCGGGCGCCAAGTTCGTCCCAGCGGAAAAAGGCCACAAAAACGGGCGGGCAATAGCCTTGGGGGGTGGGGCTGGCCCACTTCGTCCGCCGGACTCGGAATGGCGCAAGACTTTGCGAGGGGCCTCCGTGTGCCAAAAATAGGCCGCGGGTACAGCCGCGCCATAAAATAAATGCCCGAAGGCCGGGGTGCCAAGTTCGTCCAGCGGAAAAAGGCCACAAAAACGGGCGGGCTATAGCCTTGGGGGGTGGGGCTGGCCAACTTCGTCCGCCGGACTCGGAATGGCGCAAGACTTTGCGAGGGGCCTCCGTGTGCCAAAAATAGGCCGAGGGAACAGCCGCGCCCAAAAATAAAAGCCCGAAGGCCGGGGCGCCAAGTTCGTCCAGCGGAAAAAGGCCACAAAAACGGGTGGGCTATAGCCTTGGGGGGTGGGGCTGGCCAACTTCGTCCGGCGGATTCGGAATGGCGCGAGACTTTGCGAGGGGCCTCCGTGTTCCAAAAATACACCGTGGGCACAGCCGCGCCCAAAAATAACCGCCCGAAGGCCGGGGCGCCAAGTTCGTCCAGCGGAAAAAGGCCACAAAAACGGGCGGGCTATAGCCTTGGGGGGTGGGGCTGGCCAACTTCGTCCGCCGGACTCGGAATGGTGCAAGACTTTGCGAGGGGCCTCCGTGTGCCAAAAATAGGCCACGGGCACAGACGTGCCCAAAAATAACGCCCCAAAGGCCGGGGCGCCAAGTTCGTCCAGCGGAAAGAGGCCACAAAAACGGGCGGGCAATAGCCTTGGGGGGTGGGGCTGGCCCACTTCGTCCGCCGGACTCGGAATGGCGCAAGACTTTGCGAGGGGCCTCCGTGTGCCAAAAATAAGCCACGGGTACAACCGCGCCATAAAATAAATGCCCGAATGCCGGGGCGCCAAGTTCGTTCAGCGGAAAAAGGCCACAAAAACGGGCGGGCTATAGCCTTGGGAGGTGGGGCTGGCCAACTTCGTCCGCCGGACTCGGATTGGCGCAAGACTTTGCGAGGGGCCTCCTTGTGCCAAAAATAGGCCACGGGCACAGACGTGCCCAAAAATAACCCCCCAAAGGCCGGGGCGCCAAGTTCGTCCAGCGGAAAGAGGCCACAAAAACGGGCGGGCAATAGCCTTGGGGGGTGGGGCTGGCCCACTTCGTCCGCCGGACTCGGTATGGCGCAAGAGTTTGCGAGGGGCCTCCGTGTGCCAAAAATAGGCCGCGGGCACAGCCACGCCCAAAAATAACAGCCCGAAGGCCGGGGCGCCAAGTTCGTCCAGCGGAAAAAGGCCACAAAAACGGGCGGGCTATAGCCTTGGGGGGTGGGGCTGGCCAACTTCGTCCGCCGGACTCGGAATGGCGCAAGACTTTGCGAGGGGCCTCCGTGTGCCAAAAATAGGCCGCAGGCACAGCCACACCCAAAAATAACCGCCCGAAGGCCGGGGCGCCAAGTTCGTCCAGCGGAAAAAGGCCACAAAAACGGGGGGGCTATAGCCTTGGGGGGTGGGGCTGGCCAACTTCGTCCGCCGGACTCGGAATGGCGCTAGACTTTGCGAGGGGCCTCCGTGTGCCAAAAATACACCGTGGGCACAGCCGCGCCCAAAAATAACCCCCCGAAGGCCGGGGCGCCAAGTTCGTCCAGCGGAAAAAGGCCACAAAAACGGGCGGGCAATAGCCTTGGGGGGTGGGGCTGGCCCACTTCGTCCGCCGGACTCGGAATGGCGCAAGACTTTGCGAGGGGCCTCCGTGTGCCAAAAATAGGCCGCGGGTACAGCCGCGCCATAAAATAAATGCCCGAAGGCCGGGGCGCCAAGTTCGTCCAGCGGAAAAAGGCCACAAAAACGGGCGGGCTATAGCCTTGGGGGGTGGGGCTGGCCAACTTCGTCCGCCGGACTCGGAATGGCGCAAGACTTTGCGAGGGGCCTCCGTGTGCCAAAAATAGGCCGCGGGTACAGCCGCGCCATAAAATAAATGCCCGAAGGCAGGGGCGCCAAGTTCGTCCAGCGGAAAAAGGCCACAAAAACGGGTGGGCTATAGCCTTGGGGGGGGGGCCTGGCCAACTTCGTCCGGCGGGATTCGAATGGCGCGAGACTTTGCGAGGGGCCTCCGTGTTCCAAAATACACCGTGGGGCACAGCCTCGCCAAAAATAACCGCCCGAAGGCCGGGGCGCCAAGTTCGTCCAGCGGAAAAAGGCCACAAAAACGGGCGGGCTATAGCCTTGGGGGGTGGGGCTGGCCAACTTCGTCCGCCGGACTCGGAATGGTGCAAGACTTTGCGAGGGGCCTCCGTGTGCCAAAAATAGGCCACGGGCACAGACGTGCCCAAAAATAACCCCCCAAAGGCCGGGGCGCCAAGTTCGTCCAGCGGAAAGAGGCCACAAAAACGGGCGGGCAATAGCCTTGGGGGGTGGGGCTGGCCCACTTCGTCCGCCGGACTCGGAATGGCGCAAGACTTTGCGAGGGGCCTCCGTGTGCCAAAAATAAGCCACGGGTACAACCGCGCCATAAAATAAATGCCCGAATGCCGGGGCGCCAAGTTCGTCCAGCGGAAAAAGGCCACAAAAACGGGCGGGCTATAGCCTTGGGAGGTGGGGCTGGCCAACTTCGTCTGCCGGACTCGGAATGGCGCAAGACTTTGCGAGGGGCCTCCGTGTGCCAAAAATAGGTCGCGGGTACAGCCGCGCCATAAAATAAATGCCCGAAGGCCGGGGCGCCAAGTTCGTCCAGCGGAAAAAGGCCACAAAAACGGGCGGGCTATAGCCTTGGGGGGTGGGGCTGGCCGACTTCGTCCGCCGGACTCGGAATGGCGCAAGACTTTGCGAGGGGCCTCCGTGTGCCAAAAATAGGCCACGGATGCAGCTACGCCCAAAAATAACCGCCCGAAGGCCGGGGCGCCAAGTTCGTCCAGCGGAAAAAGGCCACAAAAACGGTTGGGCTATAGCCTTGGGGGGTGGGGCTGGCCAACTTCGTCCGCCGGACTCGAAATGGCGCGAGACTTTGCGAGGGGCCTCTGTGTGCCAAAAATAGGCTGCGGGCACAGCCGCGCCCAGAAATAACCGCCCGAAGGCCGGGGTGCCAAGTTCGTCCAGCGGAAAAAGGCCACAAAAACGGGTGGGCTATAGCCTTGGGGGGTGGGGCTGGCCAACTTCGTCCGCCGGATTTGGAATGGCGCGAGACTTTACGAAGGGCCTCCGTGTGCCAAAAATACACCGTGGGCACAGCCGCGCCCAAAAATAACCGCCCGAAGGCCGGGGCGCCAAGTTCGTCCAGCGGAAAAAGGCCACAAAAACGGGTGGGCTATAGCCTTGGGGGGTGGGGCTGACCAACTTCGTCCGCCGGACTCGGAATGGCGCAAGACTTTGCGAGGGGCCTCCATGTACTTAAAATTGGCCACGGGCACAGCCGCGCCCAAAAATAACCGCCCGATGGCCGGGGCGCCAAGTTCGTCCAGCGGAAAAAGGCCACAAAAACGGTTGGGCTATAGCCTTGGGGGGTGGGGCTGGCCAACTACCACCAGACTCGGAATGGCACGAGACTTTGCGAGGGGCCTCCGTGTGCCAAAAATAGGCCGCGGGCACAGCCGCGCCCAAAAATAACCGCCCGAAGGCCGGGGCGCCAAGTTCGTCCAGCGGAAAAAGGCCACAAAAACGGGTGGGCTATAGCCTTGGGGGGTGGGGCTGGCCAAATTCGTCCGCCGGACTCGGAATGGCGCGAGACTTTGCGAGGGGCCTCCGTGTGCCAAAAATAGGCCGCGGGCACAGCCGTGCCCAAAAATAACCGCCCGAAGGCCGGGGAGCCAAGTTCGTCCAGCGTAAAACGGCCACAAAAACGGGTGGGCTATAGCGTTGGGGGGTGGGGCTGGCCAAGTTCGTCCGCCGTACTCGAAATTGCGTAAGACTTTGCGAGGGGCCTCCGTGAGCCAAAACTAAGCCACAGGCAAAGGTGCGCCCAAAAATAACCGCCCGAAGGCCGTGGCGCCAAGTTCGTCCAGCGGAAAAAGGCCACAAAAACGGGTGGGCCTTGGGGGGTGGCGCTGGCCAACTTCGTCGGCCGGACTCGGAATGGCGCGAGGCTTTACGAGGGGCCTCCGAGCACCAAAAATAGGCCGCGGGCACAGCAGCGCCCAAAAATAACCTCCCGAAGGCCGGGGCACCAAGTTCGTCCAGCCGAAAAAGGCCACAAAAACGGGTGGGCCTTGGGGGGTGGGGCTGGCCAACTTCGTCGGCCGGACTCGGAATGGCGCGAGGCTATACGAGGGGCCTCCGAGCGCCAAAAATAGGCCGCGGGCACAGCCGCGCCCAAAAATAACCGCCCGAAGGCCGGGGCGTCAAGTTTGTCCAGCGGAAAAAGGCCACAAAAACGGGTGGGCTATAGCCTTGGGGGGTGGGGCTGGCCCACTTCGTCCGCCGGACTTGGAATGGCACGAGACTTTGCGAGGGGCTTCCGTGTGCCAAAAATAGGCCGCGGGCACAGCCGCGCCCAAAAATAACCGCCCGAAGGCCGGGGCGCCAAGTTCGTCCAGCGGAAAAAGGCCACAAAAACGGGTGGGCTATAGCCTTGGGGTGTGGGGCCGGCCAAATTCGTCCGCCGGACTCGGAATGGCGCGAGACTTTGCGAGGGGCCTCCGTGTGCCAAAAATAGGCCGCGGGCACAGCCGCGCCCAAAAATAACCGCCCGAAGGCCGGGGCGCCAAGTTCGTCCAGCCGAAAAAGGCCACAAAAACGGGTGGGCTATAGCATTGGGGGGTGGGGCTGGCCAAATTCGTCCGCCGGACTCGGAATGGCACGAGACTTTGCGAGGGGCCTCCGTGTGCCAAAAATAGGCCGCGGGCACAGCCGCGCCCAAAAATAACCTCCCGAAGGCCGGGGCGCCAAGTTCGTCCAGCGGAAAAAGGCCACAAAAATGGGTGGGCTATAGCCTTGGGGGGTGGGGCTGGCGAACTTCGTCCGCCGGACTCGGAATGGCGCGAGGCTATACGAGGGGCCTCCGAGCGCCAAAAATAGGCCGTGGGCACAGCCGCGCCCAAAAATAACCGCCCGAAGGCCGGGGCGTCAAGTTCGTCCAGCGGAAAATGGCCACAAAAACGGGTGGGCTATAGCCTTGGGGTGTGGGGCTGGCCAACTTCGTCTGCCGGACTCGGAATGGCGCGAGACTTTGCGAGGGGCCTCCGTGTGCCAAAAATAGGCCGCGGGCACAGCCGTGCCCAAAAATAACCGCCCGAAGGCCGGGGAGCCAAGTTCGTCCAGCGTAAAAAGGCCACAAAAACGGGTGGGCTATAGCGTTGGGGGGTGGGGCTGGCCAAGTTCGTCCGCCGGACTCGAAATTGCGTAAGACTTTGCGAGGGGCCTCCGTGAGCCAAAACTAAGCCACAGGCAAAGGCGCGCCCAAAAATAACCGCCCGAAGGCCGTGGCGCCAAGTTCGTCCAGCGGAAAAAGGCCACAAAAACGGGTGGGCCTTGGGGGGTGGCGCTGGCCAACTTCGTCGGCCGGACTCGGAATGGCGCGAGGCTTTACGAGGGGCCTCCGAGCACCAAAAATAGGCCGCGGGCACAGCAGCGCCCAAAAATAACCTCCCGAAGGCCGGGGCACCAAGTTCGTCCAGCCGAAAAAGGCCACAAAAACGGGTGGGCCTTGGGGGGTGGGGCTGGCCAACTTCGTCGGCCGGACTCGGAATGGCGCGAGGCTATACGAGGGGCCTCCGAGCGCCAAAAATAGGCCGCGGGCACAGCCGCGCCCAAAAATAACCGCCCGAAGGCCGGGGCGTCAAGTTTGTCCAGCGGAAAAAGGCCACAAAAACGGGTGGGCTATAGCCTTGGGGGGTGGGGCTGGCCCACTTCGTCCGCCGGACTTGGAATGGCACGAGACTTTGCGAGGGGCTTCCGTGTGCCAAAAATAGGCCGCGGGCACAGCCGCGCCCAAAAATAACCGCCCGAAGGCCGGGGCGCCAAGTTCGTCCAGCCGAAAAAGGCCACAAAAACGGGTGGGCTATAGCATTGGGGGGTGGGGCTGGCCAACTTCGTCCGCCGGACTCGGAATGGCACGAGACTTTGCGAGGGGCCTCCGTGTGCCAAAAATAGTCCGCGGGCACAGCCGCGCCCAAAAATAACCTCCCGAAGGCCGGGGCGCCAAGTTCGTCCAGTGGAAAAAGGCCACAAAAATGGGTGGGCTATAGCCTTGGGGGGTGGGGCTGGCGAACTTCGTCCGCCGGACTCGGAATGGCGCGAGGCTATACGAGGGGCCTCCGAGCGCCAAAAATAGACCGTGGGCACAGCCGCGCCCAAAAATAACCCCCCGAAGGCCGGGGCGCCAAGTTCGTCCAGCGGAAAATGGCCACAAAAACGGGTGGGCTATAGCCTTGGGGGGTGGGGCTGGCCAACTTCGTCCGCCGGACTCGGAATGGCGCGAGACTTTGCGAGGGGCCTGCGTGTGCCAAAAATAGGCCGCGGACACAGCGGCGCCCAAAAATAACCGCCGGAAGGCCGGGGAGCCAAGTTCGTCCAGCGTAAAAAGGCCACAAAAACGGGTGGGCTATAGCCTTGGGGGGTGGGGCTGGCCAACTTCGTCCGCCGGACTCGGAATGGCGCGAGACTTTGCGAGGGGCCTCCGTGAGCCAAAACTAAGCCACAGGCAAAGGCACGCCCAAAAATAACTGCCCGAAGGCCGTGGCGCCAAGTTCGTCGAGCGGAAAAAGGCCACAAAAACGATTGGGCTATAGCCTTGGGGGGTGGGGCTGACCAACTTCGTCCGCCGGACTCGGAATGGCGTAAGACTTTGCGAGGGGCCTTCGTGTGCCAAAAATAAGCTGCGGGCAAAGCCACGCCCAAAAATAACCACCCGAAGGCCGGGCCGCCAAGTTCGTCCAGCGGAAAAAGGCCACAAAAAGGGGTGGGCTATAGCATTGGGGGGTGGGGCTGGCCAACTTCGTCCGCCGGACTCGGAATGGCATGAGACTTTGCGAGGGGCCTCCGTGTGCCAAAAATAGGCCGCGGGCACAGCCGCGCCCAAAAATAACTGCCCGAAGGCCGGGGCGTCAAGTTCGTCCAGCGGAAAATGGCCACAAAAACTGTTGGGCTATAGCCTTGGGGGGTGGGGCTGGCCAACTTCGTCCGCCGGACTCGGAATGGCACGAGACTTTGTGAGGGGCCTCCGTGTGCCAAAAATAGGCCGCGGGCACAGCCGCGCCCAAAAATAACTGCCCGAAGGCCGGGGCGCCAAGTTCGTCCAGCGGAAAAAGGCCACAAAAAGGGGTGGGCTTTAGCCTTGGGGTGTGGGGCTGGCCAACTTCGTCTGCCGGACTCGGAATGGCGCGAGACTTTGCGAGGAGCCTCCGTGTGCCAAAAATAGGCCGCGGACGCAGCTACGCCCAAAAATAACCGCCCGAAGGCCGGGGCGCCAAGTTCGTCCAGCGGAAAAAGGCCACAAAAACGGGTGGGCTATAGCCATGGGGGGTGGAGCTAGCCAACTTCGTCCGCCGGACTCGGAATTGTGCAAGACCTTGCGAGGGGCCTCCGTGTGCCTAAAATAGGCCGCGGGCACAGCCGCGCCCAAAAATAACCGCCCGATGGCCGGGGCGCCAAGTTCGTCCAGCGGAAAAAGGCCACAAAAACGGTTGGGCTATAGCCTTGGGGGGTGGGGCTGGCCAACTTCGTCCGCCGGACTCGGAATGGTATGAGACATTGCGAGGGGCCTTCGTGTGCCAAAAATAGGCCGCGGGCACAGCCGCGCCCAAAAATAACCGCCCGAAGGCCGGGGAACCAAGTTCGTCCAGCGGAAAAAGGCCACAAAAACGGGTGGGCTATAGCCTTGGGGGGTGGGGCTGGCAAACTTCGTCCGCCGGACTCGAAATTGCGTAAGACTTTGCGAGGGGCCTCCGTGTGCCAAACCTAAGCCACAAGCACAGCCGCGCCCAAAAATAACCGCCCGAAGGCCGTGGCGCCAAGTTCGTCCAGCGGAAAAAGGCCACAAAAAGGGGTGGGCTATAGCCTTGGGGTGTGGGGCTGGCCAACTTCGTCCGCCGGACTCGGAATGGCGCAAGACTTTGCGAGGAGCCTCCGTGTGCCAAAAATAGGCCGCGGACACAGCTGTGCCCAAAAATAACCGCCCGAAGGCCGGGGCGCCAAGTTCGTCCAACGGAAAAAGGCCACAAAAACGGGTGGGCTATAGCCTTGGGGGGTGGGGCTGGCCAACTTCGTCGGCCGGACTCGGAATGGCGCGAGGCTTTACAAGGGTCCTCCGTGTGCCAAAACTAAGCCACAGGCACAGCCGCGCCCAAAAATAACCGCCCGAAGGACGGGGCGCCAAGTTCGTCCAGCGGAAAAAGGCCACAAAAACGGGTGGGCTATAGCCTTGGGGGGTGGGGCTGGCCAACTTCATCCGCCGGACTCGGAATGGAGCGAGAATTTGCGAGGGGCCTCCGTGTGCCAATAATAGGCCACGGGCGCAGCCGCGCCCCAAAATAACCGCCCGAAGGCCGGGGCGCCAAGTTCGTCCAGCGGAAAAAGGCCACAAAAACGGGTGGGCTATAGCCTTGGGGGGTGGGGCTGGCCAACTTCGTCCGCCGGACTCGGAATGGCGCGAGGCTTTACAAGGGTCCTCCGTGTGCCAAAAATAAGCCACAGGCACAGCCGCGCCCAAAAATAACCGCCCGAAGGACGGGGCGCCAAGTTCGTCCAGCGGAAAAAGGTCACAAAAACGGGTGGGCTATAGCCTTGGGGTGTGCGGCTGGCCAACTTCATCCGCCGGACTCGGAATGGCGCGAGAATTTGTGAGGGCCCTCCGTGTCCCAAAAATAGGCCGCGGCCACAGCCGCTCCCAAAAATAACCGCCCGAAGTCCGGGGCGCCAAGTTCGTCCAGCGGAAAAAGGCCACAAAAACGGTTGGGCTATAGCCTTGGGGGGTGGGGCTGGCCAACTTCGTCCGCCGGACTCGGAATGGCACGAGACTTTGTGAGGGGCCTCCGTGTGCCAAAAATAGGCCGCAAGCACAGCCGCGCCCAAAAATAACTGCCCGAAGGACGGGGCGCCAAGTTCGTCCAGCGGAAAAAGGCCACAAAAACGGGTGGGCTATAGCCTTGGGGTGTGGGGCTGGCCAACTTCGTCCGCCGGACTCGGAATGGCGCAAGACTTTGCGAGGGGCCTCCGTGTGCCTAAAATAGGCCGCGGGCACAGCCGCGCCCAAAAATAACCGCCCGATGGCTGGGGCGCCAAGTTCGTCCAGCGGAAAAAGGCCACAAAAACGGTTGGGCTATAGCCTTGGGGGGTGGGGCTGGCCAACTTCGTCCGCCGGACTCGGAATGGTATGAGACATTGCGAGGGGCCTTCGTGTGCCAAAAATAGGCCGCGGGCACAGCCGCGCCCAAAAATAACCGCCCGAAGGCCGGGGAACCAAGTTCGTCCAGCGGAAAAAGGCCACAAAAACGGGTGGGCTATAGCCTTGGGGGTGGGGCTGGCAAACTTCGTCCGCCGGACTCGAAATGGCGTAAGACTTTGCGAGGGGCTCCGTGTGCCAAACCTAAGCCACAAGCACAGCCGCGCCCAAAAATAACCGCCCAAGGCCGGGCGCCAAGTTCGTCCAGCGGAAAAGGCCACAAAAAGGGGTGGGCTATAGCCTTGGGGTGTGGGGCTGGCCAACTTCGTCCGCCGGACTCGGAATGGCGCAAGACTTTGCGAGGAGCCTCCGTGTACCAAAAATAGGCCGCGGACACAGGTGTGCCCAAAAATAACCGCCCGAAGGCCGGGGCGCCAAGTTCGTCCAACGGAAAAAGGCCACAAAAACGGGTGGGCTATAGCCTTGGGGGGTGGGGCTGGCCAACTTCGTCGGCCGGACTCGGAATGGCGCGAGGCTTTACAAGGGTCCTCCGTGTGCCAAAACTAAGCCACAGGCACAGCCGCACCCAAAAATAACCGCCCGAAGGACGGGGCGCCAAGTTCGTCCAGCGGAAAAAGGCCACAAAAACGGGTGGGCTATAGCCTTGGGGGGTGGGGCTGGCCAACTTCATCCGCCGGACTCGGAATGGAGCGAGAATTTGCGAGGGGCCTCCGTGTGCCAATAATAGGCCACGGGCGCAGCCGCGCCCCAAAATAACCGCCCGAAGGCCGTGGCGCCAAGTTCGTCCAGCGGAAAAAGGCCACAAAAACGGGTGGGCTATAGCCTTGGTGGGTGGGGCTGGCCAACTTCGTCGGCCGGACTCGGAATGGCGCGAGGCTTTACAAGGGTCCTCCGTGTGCCAAAAATAAGCCACAGGCACAGCTGCGCCCAAAAATAACCGCCCGAAGGACGGGGCGCCAAGTTCGTCCAGCGGAAAAAGGTCACAAAAACGGGTGGGCTATAGCCTTGCGGTGTGCGGCTGGCCAACTTCATCCGCCGGACTCGGAATGGCGCGAGAATTTGTGAGGGCCCTCCGTGTCCCAAAAATAGGCCGCGGCCACAGCCGCTCCCAAAAATAACCGCCCGAAGTCTGGGGCGCCAAGTTCGTCCAGCGGAAAAAGGCCACAAAAACGGTTGGGCTATAGCCTTGGGGGGTGGGGCTGGCCAACTTCGTCCGCCGGACTCGGAATGGCACGAGACTTTGTGAGGGGCCTCCGTGTGCCAAAAATAGGCCGCAAGCACAGCCGCGCCCAAAAATAACTGCCCGAAGGACGGGGCGCCAAGTTCGTCCAGCGGAAAAAGGCCACAAAAACGGGTGGGCTATAGCCTTGGGTGAGGGGGCAGCCCAACTTCGTCCGCCGGACTCGGAATGGCGCAAGACTTTGCGAGGAGCCTTCGTGTGCCAAAAATAGGCCGCGGACACAGCTGTGCCCAAAAATAACCGCCCGAAGGCCGGGGCGCCAAGTTCGTCCAACGGAAAAAGGCCACAAAAACGGGTGGGCTATAGCCTTGGGGGGTGGGGCTGGCCAACTTCGTCGGCCGGACTCGGAATGGCGCGAGGCTTTACAAGGGTCCTCCGTGTGCCAAAACTAAGCCACAGGCACAGCCGCGCCCAAAAATAACCGCCCGAAGGACGGGGCGCCAAGTTCGTCCAGCGGAAAAAGGCCACAAAAACGGGTGGGCTATAGCCTTGGTGGGTGGGGCTGACCAACTTCGTCCGCCGGACTCGGAATGGCGCAAGACCTTGCGAGGGGCCTCCGTGTGCCTAAAATAGGCCGCGGATACAGCTGCGCCCAAAAATAACCGCCCGAAGGCCGGGGCGCCAAGTTCGTCCAGCGGAAAAAGGCCACAAAAACGGGTGGGCTATAGCCTTGGTGGGTGGGGCTGACCAACTTCGTCCGCCGGACTCGGAATGGTGCAAGACTTTGCGAGGAGCCTCCGTGTGCCAAAAATAGGCCGCGGATACAGCTGCGCCCAAAAATAACTGCCCGAAGGCCGGGGCGCCAAGTTCGTCCAGCGGAAAAAGGCCACAAAAACGGGTGGGCTATAGCCTTGGGGGGTGGGGCTGGCCAACTTCGTCGGCCGGACTCGGAATGGCGCGAGGCTTTACAAGGGTCCTCCGTGTGCCAAAAATAAGCCACAGGCACAGCCGCGCCCAAAAATAACCGCCCGAAGGCCGTGGCGCCAAGTTCGTCCAGCGGAAAAAGGCCACAAAAACGGGTGGGCTATAGCCTTGGTGGGTGGGGCTGACCAACTTCGTCCGCCGGACTCGGAATGGCGCAAGACTTTACGAGGAGACTCCGTGTGCCAAAAATAGGCCGCGGATACAGCTGCGCCCAAAAATAACCGCCCGAAGGCCGGGGCGCCAAGTTCGTCCAGCGGAAAAAGGCCACAAAAACGGGTGGGCTATAGCCTTGGGGGGTGGGGCTGGCCAACTTCGTCGGCCGGACTCGGAATGGCGCGAGGCTTTACAAGGGTCCTCCGTGTGCCAAAAATAAGCCACAGGCACAGCCGCGTCCAAAAATAACCGCCCGAAGGACGGGGCGTCAAGTTCGTCCAGCGGAAAAATGTCACAAAAACGGGTGGGCTATAGCCTTGGGGTGTGCGGCTGGCCAACTTCATCCGCCGGACTCGGAATGGCGCGAGAATTTGTGAGGGCCCTCCGTGTCCCAAAAATAGGCCGCGGCCACAGCCGCTCCCAAAAATAACCGCCACAAGGCCGGGCGCCAAGTTCGTCCAGCGGAAAAAGGCCACAAAAACGGTTGGGCTATAGCCTTGGGGGGTGGGGCTGGCCAACTTCGTCCGCCGGACTCGGAATGGCACGAGACTTTGTGAGGGGCCTCCGTGTGCCAAAAATAGGCCACGAGTACAGCCGCGCCCAAAAATAACTGCCCGAAGGACGGGGCGCCAAGTTCGTCCAGCGGAAAAAGGCCACAAAAACGGGTGGGCTATAGCCTTGGGGTGTGCGGCTGGCCAACTTCGTCCGCCGGACTCGGAATGGCGCGAGAATTTGTGAGGGCCCTCCGTGTCCCAAAAATAGGCCGCGGCCACAGCCGCGCCCAAAAATAACCGCCCGAAGGCCGGGGTGCCAAGTTCGTCCAGCGGAAAAAGGCCACAAAAACGGGTGGGCTATAGCCTTGGTGGGTGGGGCTGACCAACTTCGTCCGCCGGACTCGGAATGGCGCAAGACCTTGCGAGGGGCCTCCGTGTGCCTAAAATAGGCCGCGGATACAGCTGCGCCCAAAAATAACCGCCCGAAGGCCGGGGCGCCAAGTTCGTCCAGCGGAAAAAGGCCACAAAAACGGGTGGGCTATAGCCTTGGGGGGTGGGGCTGGCCAACTTCGTCGGCCGGACTCGGAATGGCGCGAGAATTTGTGAGGGCCCTCCGTGTCCCAAAAATAGGCCGCGGCCACAGCCGCTCCCAAAAATAACCGCCCGAAGTCCGGGGCGCCAAGTTCGTCCAGCGGAAAAAGGCCACAAAAACGGTTGGGCTATAGCCTTGGGGGGTGGGGCTGGCCAACTTCGTCCGCCGGACTCGGAATGGCACGAGACTTTGTGAGGGGCCTCCGTGTGCCAAAAATAGGCCGCAAGCACAGCCGCGCCCAAAAATAACTGCCCGAAGGACGGGGCGCCAAGTTCGTCCAGCGGAAAAAGGCCACAAAAACGGGTGGGCTATAGCCTTGGGGTGTGCGGCTGGCCAACTTCGTCCGCCGGACTCGGAATGGCGCGAGAATTTGTGAGGGCCCTCCGTGTCCCAAAAATAGGCCGCGGCCACAGCCGCGCCCAAAAATAACCGCCCGAAGGCCGGGGTGCCAAGTTCGTCCAGCGAATAAAGGCCACAAAAACAGTTGGGCTATAGCCTTGGGGGGTGGGGCTGGCCAACTTCGTCCGCCGGACTCGGAATGGCACGAGACTTTATGAGGGGCCTCCGTGTGCCAAAAATAGGCCGCGAGCACAGCCGCGCCCAAAAATAACTGCCCGAAGGCCGTGGCGCGAAGTTCGTCCAGCGGAAAAAGGCCACAAAAAGGGGTGGGCTATAGCCTTGGGGTGTGGGGCTGGCCAACTTCGTCCGCCGGACTCGGAATGGCGCAAGACTTTGCGAGGAGCCTCCGTGTGCCAAAAATAGGCCGCGGATACAGCTGCGCCCAAAAATAACCGCCCGAAGGCCGGGGCGCCAAGTTCGTCCAGCGGAAAAAGGCCACAAAAACGGGTGGGCTATAGCCTTGGGGGGTGGGGCTGGCCAACTTCGTCGGCCGGACTCGGAATGGCGCGAGGCTTTACAAGGGTCCTCCGTGTGCCAAAAATAAGCCACAGGCACAGCCGCGCCCAAAAATAACCGCCCGAAGGACGGGGCGCCAAGTTCGTCCAGCGGAAAAAGGTCACAAAAACGGGTGGGCTATAGCCTTGGGGTGTGCGGCTGGCCAACTTCATCCGCCGGACTCGGAATGGCGCGAGAATTTGTGAGGGCCCTCCGTGTCCCAAAAATAGACCGCGGCCACAGCCGCTCCCAAAAATAACCACCCGAAGGCCGGGGCGCCAAGTTCGTCCAGCGGAAAAAGGCCACAAAAACGGTTGGGCTATAGCCTTGGGGGGTGGGGCTGGCCAACTTCGTCCGCCGGACTCGGAATGGCACGAGACATTGTGAGGGGCCTCTGTGTGCCAAAAATAGGCCGCGAGCACAGCCGCGCCCAAAAATAACTGCCCGAAGGACGGGGCGCCAAGTTCGTCCAGCAGAAAAAGGCCACAAAAAGGGGTGGGCTATAGCCTTGGGGTGTGGGGCTGGCCAACTTCGTCCGCCGGGCTGTGACTGGCGCAAGACTTTGCGAGGAGCCTCCGTGTGCCAAAAATAGGCCGCGGACACAGCTGCGCCCAAAAATAACCGCCTGAAGGCCGGGGCGCCAAGTTCGTCCAGCGGAAAAAGGCCACAAAAACGGGTGGGCTATAGCCTTGGGGGGTTGGGCTGGCCAACTTCGTCGGCCGGACTCGGAATGGCACGAGAATTTGAAAGGGGACTCCGTGTGCCAAAACTAAGCCACAGGCACAGCCGCACCCGAAAATAACCGCCCGAAGGACGGGGCTCCAAGTTCGTCCAGCGGAAAAAGGCCACAAAAACGGGTGGGCTATAGCCTTGGGGTGTGCGGCTGGCCAACTTCGTCCGCCGGACTCGGAACGGCGCGAGAATTTGTGAGGGCCCTCCGTGTCCCAAAAATAGGCCGCGGGCACAGCCGCGCCCAAAAATAACCGCTCGAAGGCCGGGGCGCCAAGTTCGTCCAGCTGAAAAAGGCCACAAAAACGGTTGGGCTATAGCCTTGGGGGGTGGGGCTGGCCAACTTCGTCCGCCGGACTCGGAATGGCACGAGACTTTGTGAGGGGCCTCCGTGTACCAAAAATAGGCCGCGAGCACAGCCGCGCCCAAAAATAACTGCCCGAAGGACGGGGCGCCAAGTTCGTCCAGCAGAAAAAGGCCACAAAAAGGGGTGGGCTATAGCCTTGGGGTGTGGGGCTGGCCAACTTCGTCCGCCGGGCTGTGACTGGCGCAAGACTTTGCGAGGAGCCTCCGTGTCCCAAAAATAGACCGCGGCCACAGCCGCTCCCAAAAATAACCACCCGAAGGCCGGGGCGCCAAGTTCGTCCAGCGGAAAAAGGCCACAAAAACGGTTGGGCTATAGCCTTGGGGGGTGGGGCTGGCCAACTTCGTCCGCCGGACTCGGAATGGCACGAGACTTTGTGAGGGGCCTCCGTGTACCAAAAATAGGCCGCGAGCACAGCCGCGCCCAAAAATAACAGCCCGAAGGCAGGGGCGCCAAGTTCGTCCAGCAGAAAAAGGCCACAAAAACGGTTGGGCTATAGCCTTGGGGGGTGGGGCTGGCCAACTTCGTCCGCCGGGCTCCGAATGGCGCAAGACTTTGCGAGGAGCCTCCGTGTGCCAAAAATAGGCCGCGGACACAGCTGCGCCCAAAAATAACCGCCTGAAGGCCGGGGCGCCAAGTTCGTCCAGCGGAAAAAGGCCACAAAAACGGGTGGGCTATAGCCTTGGGGGGTTGGGCTGGCCAACTTCGTCGGCCGGACTCGGAATGGCACGAGAATTTGCAAGGGGCCTCCGTGTGCCAAAACTAAGCCACAGGCACAGCCGCACCCAAAAATAACCGCCCGAAGGACGGGGCTCCAAGTTCGTCCAGCGGAAAAAGGCCACAAAAACGGGTGGGCTATAGCCTTGGGGTGTGCGGCTGGCCAACTTCGTCCGCCGGACTCGGAATGGCGCGAGAATTTGTGAGGGCCCTCCGTGTCTGAAAAATAGGCCGCGAGCACAGCCGCGCCCAAAAATAACCGCTCGAAGGCCGGGGCGCCAAGTTCGTCCAGCGGAAAAAGGCCACAAAAACGGGTGGGCTATAGCCTTGGGGTGTGGGGCTGGCCAACTTCGTCCACCGGACTCGGAATGGCGTGAGACTTTGCGAGGGGTGTCCGTGTGCCAAAAATAGGCCGCGGACGCAGCGGCGCCCAAAAATAACCGCCGGAAGGCTGGGGCGCCAAGTTCGTCCAGCGGAAAAAGGCCACAAAAACGGGTGGGCTATAGCCTTAGGGGGTTGGGCTGGCCAACTTCGTCGGCCGGACTCGGAATGGCGCGAGGCTTTACAAGGGTCCTCCGTGTGCCAAAAATAAGCCACAGGCACAGCCGCGTCCAGAAATAACCACCCGAAGGCCGTGGCGCCAAGTTCGTCCAGCGGAAAAAGGCCACAAAAACGGGTGGTCTATAGCCTTGGTGGGTGGGGCTGACCAACTTCGTCCGCCGGACTCGGAATGGCACGAGAATTTGCAAGGGGCCTCCGTGTGCCAAAACTAAGCCACAGGCACAGCCGCACCCAAAAATAACCGCCCGAAGGACGGGGCTCCAAGTTCGTCCAGCGGAAAAAGGCCACAAAAACGGGTGGGCTATAGCCTTGGGGTGTGCGGCTGGCCAACTTCGTCCGCCGGACTCGGAATGGCGCGAGAATTTGTGAGGGCCCTCCGTGTCTGAAAAATAGGCCGCGAGCACAGCCGCGCCCAAAAATAACCGCTTGAAGGCCGGGGCGCCAAGTTCGTCCAGCGGAAAAAGGCCACAAAAACGGGTGGGCTATAGCCTTGGGGGGTGGGGCTAGCCAACTTCGTACGCCGGACTCGGAATTGTGCAAGACTTTGCGAGGGGCCTCCGTGTGCCAAAACTAAGCCACAGGCACAGCCACACCCAAAAATAACCGCCCGAAGGCCGGGGCGCCAAGTTCGTCCAGCGGAAAAAGGCCACAAAAACGGGTGGGCTATAGCCTTGGGGGGTGGGGCTGGCCAACTTCATCCGCCGGACTCGGAATGGAGCGAGAATTTACGAGGGGCCTCCGTGTGCCAATAATAGGCCGCGGGCGCAGCCGCGCCCCAAAATAACCGCCCGAAGGCCGTGGCGCCAAGTTCGTCCAGCGGAAAAAGGCCACAAAAACGGGTGGGCTATAGCCTTGGGGGGTGGGGCTGGCCATGTTCGTCCGCCGGACTCGGAATGGGGCGATACTTTGCGAGCGGCCTACGTGTTCCAAAAATAGGCCGCGGGCACAGCCCCGCCCGAAAATAACCGCCCGAGGTCGGGGCGCCAAGTTCGTCCAGCGGAAAAAGGCCACAAAAACGGGTGGGCTATAGCCTTGGGGGGTGGGGCTCGCCAAGTTCGTCCGCCGGACTCGGAATGGGGTGAGACGTTGTGAGCGGCCTCCATGTGCCAAAAATAGGCCGCGGGCACAGCCATGCCCAAAAATAACAGCCCGAAGGCAGGGGCGCCAAGTTCGTCCAGCAGAAAAAGGCCACAAAAACGGTTGGGCTATAGCCTTGGGGGGTGGGGCTGGCCAACTTCGTCCGCCGGACTCGGAATGGCACGAGACATTGCGAGGGGCCTTCGTGAGCCAAAAATAGGCCGCGGGCACAGCCGCGCCCAAAAATAACCGCCCGAAGGCCGGGGAGCCAAGTTCGTCCAGCGGAAAAAGGCCACAAAAACGGGTGGGCTATAGCCTTGGGGGGTGGGGCTGGCAAACTTCGTCCGCCGGACTCGAAATTGCGTAAGACTTTGCGAGGGGCCTCCGTGTGCCAAACCTAAGCCACAAGCACAGCTGCGCCCAAAAATAACTGCCCGAAGGCCGTGGCGCCAAGTTCGTCCAGCGGAAAAAGGCCACAAAAAGGGGTGGGCTATAGCCTTGGGGTGTGGGGCTGGCCAACTTCGTCCGCCGGACTCGGAATGGCGCAAGACTTTGCGAGGAGCCTCCGTGTGCCAAAAATAGCCCGCGGACACAGCTGCGCCCAAAAATAACCACCCGAAGGCCGGGGCGGTATGTTCGTCCAGCGGAAAAAGGCCACAAAAACGGGTGGGCTATAGCCTTGGGGTCTGGGGCTGGCCAACTTCGTCGGCCGGACTCGGAATGGCGTGAGGATTTACAAGGGTCCTCCATGTGCCAAAACTAAGCCATAGGCACAGCCGCACCCAAAAATAACTGCCCGAAGGACGGGGCGCCAAGTTCGTCCAGCGGAAAAAGGTCACAAAAACGTGTGGGCTATAGCCTTGGGGTGTGCGGCTGGCCAACTTCATCCGCCGGACTCGAAATGGCGCGAGAATTTGTGAGGGTCCTCCGTGTCCCAAAAATAGGCCGCGGCCACAGCCGCGCCCAAAAATAACCGCCCGAAGGACAGGGCGCCAAGTTCGTCCAGCGGAAAAATGTCACAAAAACGTGTGGGCTATAGCCTTGGGGTGTGCGGCTGGCCAACTTCATCCGCCGGACTCGGAATGGCACGAGAATTTGTGAGGGCCCTCCGTGTCCCAAAAATAGGCCGCGGCCACAGCCGCGCCCAAAAATAACCGCCCGAAGGCCGGGGCGCCAAGTTCGTCCGGCGGAAAAAGGCCACAAAAACGGTTGGGCTATAGCCTTGGGGGGTGGGGCTGGCCAACTTCGTCCGCCGGACTCGGAATGGCACGAGACTTTGCGAGGGGCCTCCGTGTGCCAAAAATATGCCGCGAACACTGCCGCGCCCAAAAATAACTGCCCGAAGGACGGGGCGCCAAGTTCGTCCAGCGGAAAAAGGCCACAAAAAGGGGTGGGCTATAGCCTTGGGGTGTGGGGCTGGCCAACTTCGTCCGCCGGACTCTGAATGGCGCAAGACTTTGCGAGGAGACTCCGTGTGCCAAAAATAGGCCGCGGACACAGCTGCGCCCAAAAATAACCGCCTGAAGGCCGGGGCGCCAAGTTCGTCCAGCGGAAAAAGGCCACAAAAACGGGTGGGCTATAGCCTTGGGGGGTTGGGCTGGCCAACTTCGTCGGCCGGACTCGGAATGGCACGAGAATTTGCAAGGGGCCTCCGTGTGCCAAAACTAAGCCACGGGCACAGCCGCGCCCAAAAATAACCCCTCGAAGGCCGGGGCGCCAAGTTCGTCCAGCGGAAAAAGGCCACAAAAACGGGTGGGCTATAGCCTTGGGGTGTGGGGCTGGCCAACTTCGTCCACCGGACTCGGAATGGCGTGAGACTTTGCGAGGGGTGTCCGTGTGCCAAGAATAGGCCGCGAGCACAGCGGCGCCCAAAAATAACCGCCTGAAGGCCGGGGCGCCAAGTTCGTCCAGCGGAAAAAGGCCACAAAATCGGGTGGGCTATAGCCTCGGGGGGTGGGGCTGGCCAACTTCGTCTGCCGGACTCGGAATTGCGCGAGACTTTGCGAGGGGCCTCCATGTTCCAAAACTAAGCCACAGGCACAGCCGCGCCCAAAAATAACCGCCCGAAGGATGGGGCGCCAAGTTCGTCCAGCGGACAAAGGCCACAAAAACGGGTGGGCTATAGCCTTGGGGGGTTGGGCTGGCCAACTTCATCCGCCGGACTCGGAATGGCACGAGAATTTGCGAGGGGCCTCCGTGTGACAAAAATAGGCCGCGGGCGTAGCGGCGACCAAAAATAACCGCCCGAAGGCCGGGGAGCCAAGTTCGTCCTGCGGAAAAAGGCCACAAAAACGGGTGGGCTATAGCCTTGGGGGGTGGGGCTGGCCAACTTCGTCCGCCGGACTCGGAATGGCGCAAGACTTTGCGAGGGGCCTTCGTGTGACAAAAATAAGCCGCGGGCACAGCCGCGCCCAAAAATAACCGCCCGAAGGCGTGAGCGCCAAGTTCGTCCAGCGGAAAAAGGCCACAAAAACGGTTGGGCTATAGCCTTGGGGGGTGGGGCTGGCCAACTTCGTCCGCTGGACTTGGAATGGCGCGAGAATTTGTGATGGCCCTCCGTGTCCCAAAAATAGGCCGCGGGCACAGCCGTACCCAAAAATAACCGCTCAAAGGCCGGGGCGCCAAGTTCGTCCAGCGGAAAAAGGCCACAAAAACGGTTGGGCTATAGCCTTGGGGGGTGGGGCTGTCCAACTTCGTCCGCCGGACTCGGAATGGCACGAGACTTTGTGAGGGGTCTCCGTGTACCAAAAATAGGCCGCGAGCACAGCCTCGCCCAAAAATAACCGCCCGAAGGCTGGGGCGCCAAGTTCGTCCAGCGGAAAAAGGCCACAAAAACGGGGTGGGCTATAGCCTTGGGGTGTGGGGCTGGCCAACTTCGTCCGCCGGAATCGGAATGGCGCAAGACTTTGCGAGGAGCCTCCGTGTGCCAAAAATAGGCCGCGGACACAGCTGCACCCAAAAATAACCGCCTGAAGGCTGGGGCGCCAAGTTCGTCCAGCGGAAAAAGGCCACAAAAACGGGTGGGCTATAGCCTTAGGGGGTTGGGCTGGCCAACTTCGTCGGCCGGACTCGGAATGGCACGAGAATTTGCAAGGGGCCTCCGTGTGCCAAAACTAAGCCACAGGCACAGCCGCACCCAAAAATAACCGCCCGAAGGACGGGGCTCCAAGTTCGTCCAGCGGAAAAAGGCCACAAAAACGGGTGGGCTATAGCCTTGGGGTGTGCGGCTGGCCAACTTCGTCCGCCGGACTCGGAATGGCGCGAGAATTTGTGAGGGCCCTTCGTGTCCCAAAAATAGGCCGCGGGCACAGCCGCGCCCAAAAATAACCGCTCGAAGGCCGGGGCGCCAAGTTCGTCCAGCGGAAAAAGGCCACAAAAACGGGGTGGGCTATAGCCTTGGGGTATGGGGCTGGCCAACTTCGTCCGCCGGAATCGGAATGGCGCAAGACTTTGCGAGGACCTCCGTGTGCCAAAAATAGGCCGCGGACACAGGTGCACCCAAAAATAACCACCTGAAGGCTGGGGCGCCAAGTTCGTCCAGCGGAAAAAGGCCACAAAAACGGGTGGGCTATAGCCTTAGGGGGTTGGGCTTGCCAACTTCGTCGGCCGGACTCGGAATGGCACGAGAATTTGCAAGGGGCCTCCGTGTGCCAAAACTAAGCCACAGGCACAGCCGCACCCAAAAAGAACTGCCCGAAGGACGGGGCTCCAAGTTCGTCCAGCGGAAAAAGGCCACAAAAACGGGTGGGCTATAGCCTTGGGGTGTGCGGCTGGCCAACTTCGTCCGCCGGACTCGGAATGGCGCGAGAATTTGTGAGGGCCCTTCGTGTCCCAAAAATAGGCCGCGGGCACAGCCGCGCCCAAAAATAACCGCTCGAAGGCCGGGGCGCCAAGTTCGTCCAGCGGAAAAAGGCCACAAAAACGGGTGGGCTATAGCCTTGGGGTGTGGGGCTGGCCAACTTCGTCCACCGGACACGGAATGGCGTGAGACTTTACGAGGGGGTTCCGTGTGCCCAAAATAGGCCGCGAGCGCAGCGGCGCCCAAAAATAACCGCCTGAAGGCCGGGGCGCCAAGTTCGTCCAGCGGAAAAAGGCCACAAAAACGGGTGGGCTATAGCCTTGGGGGGTGGGGCTGGCCAATTTCGTCCGCCGGACTCGGAATTGGGCGAGACTTTGCGAGGGACCTCCGTGTGCCAAAACTAAGCCACAGGCACAGCCGCGCCCAAAAATAACTGCCCGAAGGACGGGGCGCCAAGTTCGTCCAGCGGAAAAAGGCCACAAAAACGGGTGGGCTATAGCCTTGGGGTGTTCGGCTGGCCAACTTCATCCGCCGGACTCGGAATGGCACAAGAATTTGCGAGGGGCCTCCGTGTGCCAAAAATAGGCCCGGAGGCACAGCAGCGGCGCCCAAAAATAACCGCCCGAAGGCCGGGGAGCCAAGTTCGTCCAGCGGAAAAAGGCCACAAAAACGGGTGGGCTATAGCCTTGGGGGGTGGGGCTGGCCAACTTCGTCTGCCGGACTCGAAATTGCGCAAGACTTTGCGAGGGGCCTCCGTGTGCCAAAACTATGCCACAGGCACAGCCGCGTCCAAAAATAACCGCCCGAAGGCCGTGGCGCCAAGTTCGTCCAGCGGAAAAAGGCCACAAAAACGGGTGGGCTATAGCCTTGGGGGGTGGGGCTGACCAACTTCGTCCGCCGGACTCGGAATGGCGTAAGACTTTGCGAGGGGCCTTCGTGTGCCAAAAATAAGCCGCGGGCACAGCCGCGCCCAAAAATAACCGCCCGAAGGCCTGAGCGCCAAGTTCATCCAGCGGAAAAAGGCCACAAAAACGGTTGGGCTATAGCCTTGGGGGGTGGGGCTGGCCAACTTCGTCCGCCGGACTTGGAATGGCGCGAGAATTTGTGAGGGCCCTCCGTGTCCCAAAAATAGGCCGCGGGCACAGCCGCGCCCAAAAATAACTGCTCAAAGGCCGGGGCGCCAAGTTCGTCCAGCGGAAAAAGGCCACAAAAACAGGTGGGCTATAGCCTTGGGGGGTGGGGCTGGCCAACTTCGTCCGCCGGACTCGAAATTGCGCAAGACTTTGCGAGGGGCCTCCGTGTGCCAAAACTATGCCACAGGCACAGCCGCGTCCAAAAATAACCGCCCGAAGGCCGTGGCGCCAAGTTCGTCCAGCGGAAAAAGGCCACAAAAACTGGTGGGCTATAGCCTTGGGGGGTGGGGCTGACCAACTTCGTCCGCCGGACTCGGAATGGCGCAAGACTTTGCGAGGGGCCTTCGTGTGCCAAAAATAAGCCGCGGGCACAGCCGCGCCCAAAAATAACCGCCCGAAGGACGGGGCGCCAAGTTCGTCCAGCGGAAAAAGGCCACAAAAACGGGTGGGCTATAGCCTTGGGGTGTGGGGCTGGCCAACTTCATCCGCCGGACTCGGAATGGCGCGAGAATTAGTGAGGGCTCTCCGTGTCCCAAAAATAGGCCGCAGCCACAGCCGCGCCCAAAAGTAACCGCCCGAAGGCCGGGGCGCCAAGTTCGTCCAGCGGAAAAAGGCCACAAAAACGGGTGGGCTATAGCCTTGGGGGGTGGGGCTGGCCAACTTCGTCCGCCGGACTCGGAATGGCGCGAGACTTTGCGAGGCGCATCCGTGTGCCAAAAATAGGCCGCGGGCACAGCCGCGCACAAAAATACCCGCCCGAAGGCCGGGGCGCCAAGTTCGTCCAGCGGAAAAAGGCCACAAAAACGGTTGGGCTATAGCCTTGGGGGTGGGGCTGGCCAAGTTCGTCCGCCGGACTCGGAATGGGGCCAGACTTTGCGAGGGGCCTCCGTGTGCTGTGGGCAAAAATAGCCCGCGGGCAAAGCCGCGCCAAAAATACCCGCCCGAAGGCCGGGGCGCCAAGTTCGTCCAGCGGAAAAAGGCCACAAAAACGGGTGGGCTATAGCCTTGGGGGGTTGGGCTGGCCAACTTCGTCCGCCGGACTCGGAATGGCGCGAGACTTGACGAGGCGCCGCCGTGTGCCAAAAATAGGCGGCGGACACAGCCGCGCCCAAAAATACCCCCCCAAAGGCCGGGGCGCCAAGTTCGTCCAGCGGAAAAAGGCCACAAAAACGGGTGGGCTATAGCCTTGGGGGGTGGGGCTGGCCAACTTCGTCCGCCGGACTCGGAATGGCGCGAGACTTTGCGAAGCGCCTTAATGTGCCAAAAATAGGCCGCTGGCACAGCCGCGTCCAAAAATACCCGCCCGAAGGCCGGGGCGCCAAGTTCATCCAGCGGAAAAAGGCCACAAAAACGGGTGGACTACAGCCTGGGGGGTGGGGCTGGCCAACTTCGTCCGCCGGACTCGGAATGGCGTGAGACTATGCAAGGCACCTCCATGTGCCAAAAATAGGACGCGGGCACAGCCGCGTCCAATAATACCCGCCCGAAGACCGGGGCGCCAAGTTCGTCCAGCGGAAAAAGGCCACAAAAACGGGTGGGCTATAGCCTTGGGGGGTGGGGCTGGCCAACTTCATCCGCCGGACTCGGAATGGCGCGAGACTTTGCGAGGCGCCTCCGTGTGCCAAAAATAGGCCGCGGGCGCAGCCGCTCCCAAAAATACCCGCCCGAAGGTCGGGGCGCCAAGTTCGTCTAGCGGAAAAAGGCCACAAAAACGCGTGGGCTATAGCCTTGGGGGGTGGGGCTGGCCAACTTCATCCGCCGGACTCGGAATGGCGAGAAACTTTGCGAGGCGCCTCCGTGTACCAAAAATAGGCCGCGGACACAGCCGCGCCCAAAAATACGAGCCCGAAGGCCGGGGCGCCAAGTTCGTCCAGCGGAAAAAGGCCACAAAAACGGTTGGGCTATAGCCTTGGGGGTGGGGCTAGCCAACTGTCCGCCGGACTCGGAATGGCGCGAGACTTTGCAAGGCGCCTCCGTGTCCCAAAATAGGCCAGCGGGCACGGCCGCGCGCAAAATACCCTCCCGAAGGCCGGGACGCCAAGTTCGTCCCGCGGAAAAAGGCCACAAAAACGGGTGGGCGCCTTTTGGGGTGGGGCTGGCCAACTTCGTCCGCCGGACTCGGAATGGCGTGAGACTTTGCGAGGCGACTCCGTGTTCCAAAAATAGGCCGCGGGCACAGCCGATGCCAAAAATACCCGCCCGAAGGCCGGGGCGCGAAGTTCGTCCAGCGGAAAAAGGCCACAAAAACGCATGGGCTATAGCCTTGGGGGGTGGGGCTGGCCAACTTCATCCGCCGGACTCGGAATGGCGCGAGACTTTGCGAGGCGCATCCGTGTGCCAAAAATAGGCCGCGGGCACAGCCGCGCCCAAAAATACCAGCCCGAAGGCCGGGGCGCCAAGTTCGTCCAGCGGAAAAAGGCCACAAAAACGGTTGGGCTATAGCCTTGGGGGGTGGGGCTGGCCAACTTCGTCCGCCGGACTCGGAATGGCGCGAAACTTTGCAAGTCGCCTCCGTGTGCAAAAAATAGGCCATGGGCACAGCCGCGCCTCCTAAAAAATACCCTCCCGACGGCCGGGACGCCAAGTTCGTCCTGCGGAAAAAGGCCACAAAAACGGGTGGGCGCCTTGGGGGGTGGGGCTGGCCTACTTCGTCCGCCGGACTCGGAATGGCGTGAGACTTTGCGAGGCGCCTCCGTGTGCCAAAAATAGGCCGCGGGCACAGCCGCGCCAAAAAATACCCGCCCGAAGGCCGGGGCGCCAAGTTCGTCCAGCGGAAAAAGGCCACAAAAACGGGTGGGCTATAGCCTTGGGGGTGGGGCTGGCCAACTCGTCCCCGGGACTCGGAACGGTGCGAGACTTTGCGAGGCGCCTCCGTGTGCTGTGGGCCAGGCCAAAGGCACAGCCGCGCCTAAAAATACCCGCCCGAAGGCCGGGGCGCCAGGTGCTGCCAGCGGAAACAGGCCACAAACCGGGGGGGTTTAGCCTTGGGGGGTGGGGCTGGCCAACTTCGTCCGCCGGACTCGGAATGGCGCGAGACAGTGCGAGGCGCCTCCGTGTGCCAAAAAATAAGCCGCGGGCACAGCCGCGCCCAAAAATACCCGCCCAAAGGCCGGGGCGCCAAGTTCGTCCAGCGGAAAAAGGCCACAAAAACGGGTGGGCTATAGCCTTGGGGGGTGGGGCTGGCCAACTTCGTCCGCCGGACTTGGAACGGTGCGAGACTTTGCGAGGCACCTCCATGTGCCAAAAATAGGCCGCGGGCACAGCCGCGCCCAAAAATACACGCCCGAAGGCCGGGGCGCCAAGTTCGTCCAGCGGAAAAAGGCCACAAAAACGGGTGGGCTATAGCCTTGGGGGGTGGGGCTGGCCAACTTCGTCCGCCGGACTCGGAATGGCGCGAGACTTTGCAAGGCGCCTCCGTGTGCCAAAAATAGGCCGCGGGCACAGCCGCGCCCAAAAATACCCTCCCGAAGGCCGGGACGCCAAGTTCGTCCTGCGGAAAAAGGCCACAAAAACGGGTGGGCTATAGCCTTGGGGGGTGGGGCTGGCCAACTTCGTCCCCCGGACTCGGAACGGTGCGAGACTTTGCGAGGCGCCTCCGTGTGCCAAAAATAGGCCGCGGGCACAGCCGCGCCCAAAAATACCCGCCCGAAGGCCGGGGCGCCAAGTTCGTCCAGCGGAAAAAGGCCACAAAAACGGGCGGGCTATAGCCTTGGGGGGTGGGGCTGGCCAACTTCGTCCGCCGGACTCGGAATGGCGCGAGACAGTGCGAGGTGCCTCCGTGTGCCAAAAATAGGCCGCGGGCACAGCCGCGCCCAAAAATACCCGCCCGAAGGCCGGGGCGCCAAGTTCGTCCAGCGGAAAAAGGCCACAAAAACGGGTGGGCTATAGCCTTGGGGGGTGGGCTGGCCAACTTCGTCCGCCGGAATCGGAATGGCGCGAGACTTTGCGAGGTGCATCCGTGTGCCAAAAATAGGCCGCAGGCACAGCCGCGCCCAAAAATACCCGCCCGAAGGCCGGGGCGCCAAGTTCGTCCAGCGGAAAAAGGCCACAAAAACGGTTAGGCTATAGCCTTGGGGGGTGGGGCTGGCCAACTTCGTCCGCCGGACTCGGAATGGCGCGAGACTGTGCGAGGCGCCTCCTTGTGCCAAAAATAGGCCGCGGGCACAGCCGCGCCCAAAAATACCCGCCCGAAGGCCGGGGCGCCAAGTTCGTCCAGCGGAACATGGCCACAAAACCGCGAGGTAAATAGCCTTGGGATGTGGTGCTGGCCAAGTTCGTCAGCCGTTCTCGGAATGGCGCGAGACTGTGCGAGGCGCCTCCATGTGCCAAAAATAGGCCAAGGGCACAGCCGCGACTAAAAATACCCCCGCCCAAAGGCCGGGCGCCAAGTTCGTTCGTCCAGCGGAAAAAGGCCACAAAAACGGGTGGGCTATAGCCTTGGGGGGTGGGGCTGGCCAACTTCATTCGCCGGACTCGGAATGGCGAGAAACTTTGCGAGGCGCCTCCGTGTACCAAAAATAGGCCGCGGACACAGCCGCGCCCAAAAATACGAGCCCGAAGGCCGGGGCGCCAAGTTCGTCCAGCGGAAAAAGGCCACAAAAACGGTTGGGCTATAGCCTTGGGGGGTGGGGCTAGCCAACTTCGTCCGCCGGACTCGGAATGGCGCGAGACTTTGCAAGGCGCCTCCGTGTCCCAAAAATAGGCCGCGGGCACGGCCGCGCGCAAAAATACCCTCCCGAAGGCCGGGACGCCAAGTTCGTCCCGCGGAAAAAGGCCACAAAAACGGGTGGGCGCCTTTTGGGGTGGGGCTGGCCAACTTCGTCCGCCGGACTCGGAATGGCGCGAGACTTTGCAAGGCGCCTCCGTGTGCCAAAAATAGGCCGCGGGCACAGCCGCGCCCAAAAATACCCTCCCGAAGGCCGGGACGCCAAGTTCGTCCTGCGGAAAAAGGCCACAAAAACGGGTGGGCGCCTTGGGGGGTGGGGCTGGCCTACTTCATCCGCCGGAGTCGGAATGGCGTGAGACTTTGCGAGGCGCCTCCGTGTGCCCAACCAACGGCGCCTGCACCGCCGCCGCCACAAATACCCGCCCGAAGGCCGGGGCGCCAAGTTCGTCCAGCGGAAAAAGGCCACAAAAACGGGCGGGCTATAGCCTTGGGGGGTGGGGCTGGCCAACTTCGTCCGCCGGACTCGGAATGGCGCGAGACAGTGCGAGGCGCCTCCGTGTCCGAAAAATAGGCCGCAGGCACAGCCGCGCCCAAAAATACCCGCCCGAAGGCCGGGGCGCCAAGTTCGTCCAGCGGAAAAAGGCCACAAAAACGGGTGGGCTATAGCCTTGGGGGGTGGGGCTGGCCAACTTCGTCCGCCGGAATCGGAATGGCGCGAGACTTTGCGAGGTGCATCCGTGTGCCAAAAATAGGCAGCGGGCACAGCCGCGCCCAAAAATACCCGCCCGAAGGCCGGGGCGCCAAGTTCGTCCAGCGGAAAAAGGCCACAAAAACGGTTGGGCTATAGGGGGGGGGGGGGGGGATGGCCAACTTCGTCCGCCGGGCTCGGAATGGCGCGAGACTGTGCGAGGTGCCTCCTTGTGCCAAAAATAGGCCGCGGGCACAGCCGCGCCCAAAAATACCCGCCCGAAGGCCGGGGCGCCAAGTTCGTCCAGCGGAAAAAGGCCACAAAAACGGGTGGGCTATAGCCTTGGGGGGGGGGCATGGCCAACTGTCCGCGGAATCGGAATGGCGCGAGACTTTGCGAGGCGCCTCCGTGTGCTGTGGGCCAGGCCATGACACAGCCGCACCCAAATAATACCCGCCCCGAAGGCCGGGCGCCAAGTTCGTCCAGCGGAAAAAGGCCACCAAAACGGGTGGGCTATACCTTGGGGGTGGGGCTGGCCAACTTCGTGCGCCGGACTCGGAATGGCGCGAGACTTTACGAGGCGCCTCCGTGTGCCAAAAATAGGCCGCGGGCACAGCCGCGCCCAAAAATACCCCCCCAAAGGCCGGGGCGCCAAGTTCGTCCAGCGGAAAAAGGCCACAAAAACGGGTGGGCTATAGCCTTGGGGGGTGGGGCTGGCCAACTTCGTCCGCCGAACTCGGAACTGTGCGAGACTTTGCGAGGCGCCTCCGTGTGCCAAAAATAGGCCGCGGGCACAGCCGCTCCCAAAAATACCCGTCCGAAGGCCGGGGCGCCAAGTTCGTCCAGCGGAAAAAGGCCACAAAAACGGGTGGCCTATAGCCTTGGGGGGTGGGGCTGGCCAACTTCGTCCGCCGGACTCGAACGGCGCGAGACTGTGCGAGGCGCCTCCATGTGCCAAAAATAGGTCAGCCGGCACAGCCGCGCCCAAAGTACCCGCCCGATGGCCGGGCGCCAAGTTCGTCCAGCGGAAAAAGGCCACAAAACGGGTGGGCTATAGCCTTGGGGGTGGGGCTGGCCAACTTCGTCCGCCGGACTCGGAATGGCGCGAGACTTTCCGAGGCCCCTCCGTGTGCCAAAAAAATAGGCCGCGGGCACAGCCGCGCCAAAAATACCCCCAAAGGCCGGGCGCCAAGTTCGTCCCAGCGGAAAAAGGCCACAAAAACGGGTGGGCTATAGCCTTGGGGGGTGGGGCTGGCCAACTTCGTCCGCCGGACTCGGAACGGTGCGAGACTTTGCGAGGCGCCTCCGTGTGCCAAAAATAGGCCGCGGGCACAGCCGCGCCCAAAAATACCCGCCCGAAGGCCGGGGCGCCAAGTTCGTCCAGCGGAAAAAGGCCACAAAAACGGGCGGGCTATAGCCTTGGGAGGTGGGGCTGGCCAACTTCGTCCGCCGGACTCGGAACGGCGCGAGACTGTGCGAGGCGCCTCCATGTGCCAAAAATAGGCCGCGGGCACAGCCGCGCCCAAAAGTACCCGCCCGAAGGCCGGGGCGCCAAGTTCGTCCAGCGGAAAAAGGCCACAAAAACGGGTGGGCTATAGCCTTGGGGGGTGGGGCTGGCCAACTTCGTCCGCCGGACTCGGAATGGCGCGAGACTTTCCGAGGCCCCTCCGTGTGCCAAAAATAGGCCGCGGGCACAGCCGCGCCCAAAAATACCCGCCCGAAGGCCGGGGCGCCAAGTTCGTCCAGCGGAAAAAGGCCACAAAAACGGGTGGGCTATAGCCTTTGGGGGTGGGGCTGTCCAACTTCGTCCGCCGGACTCGGAATGGCGCGAGACTTTGCGAGGCGCCTCCGTGTGATAAAAAATAGGCCGCGGGCTCAGCCGGGCCCAAAAATACCTGCCCGATGGCCGGGGCGCCAAGTTCGTCCAGCGGAAAAAGGCCACAAAAACAGGTGGGCTATAGCCTTGCGGGGTGGGGCTGGCCAACTTCGCCCGCCGGACTCGGAATGGCGCGAGACTTTACGAGGCACATCCGTGTGCCAAAAATAGGCTGCGGGCACAGCCGCGCCCAAAAATACCCGCTCGAAGGCCGGGGCGCGAAGTTCGTCCAGCGGAAAAAGGCCACAAAAACGGGTGGGCTATAGCCTTGGGGGTTGGGGCTGGCCAACTTCGTCCGCCGGACTCGGAATGGCTCGAGACTTTGCGAGCCACCTCCGTGTGCCAAAAATAGGACGCGGGCACAGCCGTACCCAAAAATACCCGCCCGAAGGCCGGAGCGCCAACTTCGTCCAGCGGAAAAAGGCCACAAAAACGGGTGGGCTATAGCCTTTGGGGGTGGGGCTGGCCAACTTCGTCCGCCGGACTCGGAATGGCGCGAGACTTTGCGAGGCGCCTCCGTGTGCCAAAAATAGGCCGCGGGCACAGTCGCGCCAAAAAATACCCGCCCGATGGCCGGGGCGCCAAGTTCGTCCTGCGGAAAAAGGCCACAAAAACGGGTGGGCTATAGCCTTGGGGGGTGGGGCTGGCCAACTTCGTCCGCCGGACTTGGAATGGCGCGAGACTTTACGAGGCGCATCCGTGTGCCAAAAATAGGCCGCGGGCACAGCCGTGCCCAAAAATACCCGCCCGAAGGCCCGGGCGCCAAGTTCGTCCAGCGGAAAAAGGCCACAAAAACGGGTGGGCTATAGCCTTGGGGGGTGGGGCTGGCCAACTTCGTCCGCCGGACTCGGAATGGCGCGAGAGTATGCGAGGCACCTCCGTGTGCCCAAAAGGACGCGGCACAGCCGCACCCAAAATACCCGCCCGAAGGCTGGGGCGCCAAGTTCGTCCCAGCGGAAAAAGGCCACAAAAACGGGTGGGCTATAGCCTTGGGGGTGGGGCTGGCCAATGGTCCCCGGACTCGGAATGGCGCGAGACTTTGCGAGGCGCCTCCGTGTGCCAAAAAAGTAGGCCGCGGGCACAGCCGTACCTAAAAATCCCCGCCCGACGGCCGGGGCGCCAAGTTCGTCCAGCGGAAAAAGCCCACAAAAACGGGGGGGCTATAGCCTTGGGGGGTGGGCTGGCCAACTTCGTCCGCCGGAATCGGAATGTCGCGAGACTTTACGATGTGCATCAGTGTGCCAAAAATAGGCCGAAGGCACAGCCGCGCCAAAAAATACCCCGCCCCGAAGGCCGGGCGCCAAGTTCGGCCCGGCGGAAAAAGGCCACAAAAACGGTTAGGCTATAGCCTTGGGGGTGGGGCTGGCCAACCCTCGTCCGCGGACTCGGAATGGCGCGAGACTGTGCGAGGCGCCTCCTTGTGCCAAAAATAGGCCGTGGGCACAGCCGCGCCCAAAAATACCCGCCCGAAGGCCGGGGCGCCAAGTTCGTCCAGCGGAAAAAGGCCACAAAAACGGGCGGGCTATAGCCTTCGGAGGTGGGGCTGGCCAACTTCGTCCGCCGGACTCGGAATGGCGCGAGACTGTGCGAGGCGCCTCCTGTTGAGTGTTAGAAAATGCATATTTATAAAGGAGAAAACCATCATTTTACATTTCAAGTCTTACTAACAACTCTTACTTTTATGTATTTAACCTTTTTGTGATGTAATTACGTGTGTGTTATTTTAATTAAGTATTTTATGTATTTTAGGGGCATTATAGTCATTTCACAATAAAGGAGAGATCAGACGGCAAAACGGACATCACTTTTGAACTCAGGACGGTCGAAAACCTTAGGAGGGGCATAAATGGAAAAATGGCACTATTCACATGTACGTTACTATTCACGTATGCATCGTTTACGCATCGCTCACGACACTCGCTCACATAGACGGATTGATGACGTGGCATTGACCGATGATGTGGCATTGACTGATGAGGTGTCACGATCCTGTTGGGCTAAAATTTTATATATCGCGCTTATGGTGACGCGTGGCGGCATATCAAATGGACGAAAAAATCTCGCGACGGTACATGCATGCATCACACAGATTATTGTCAACCAAACCGCGTTACTGTTCATCCGGGTCAAACCGTGTTATCTGTTCATCCGCTGCGGGTCAAACCGTGGACTGTTGACTGATGACGTGGGCGCAATCCTCGAAGGCCCAAATCTGCTTTTAATCTGATGGTCATGATTTACTCCATGTATCTATAAAAAGGGGGCCTCCCCCCCTAATTTGATATCTCTGAATCCATTTTTGGGATCCATTTTCTGTAATTCCTTCTCCATCTTGTATTTTCTTCGTATTTTAATAAATTCCCATTTTGCCCCTAGTTCAATTATGAGTAGCTAATTTCCTTTCAAGCTTGGGTTGAAGGTGAAGTCTCAACATGTGTCATGGGCTTAATTTGGTAAATTTATTTTCTCTTCCCCTCTAGTTTTTGTGGATGTTTTGACTTCTCGTCGACAAATAATACTAATCTTGTCTAGTACCGCCTTGGTTTCACCGGCCCTCTAGTACAAGGTTATTATTATTTGGCACGATAAGCCCTTAGCACCATATTGATTAGAGCGTGGTTCATGAGGTGTGGATTCCCCCCTCATGATTTAATTGGCATTAATACGGATTATTTAGCCCATGGTGCATGTTGATACGGATCCGGATACCCAAGTGCTTCACTTCAATAGATCTATCTTCAATTTATTCTCTCCATTGCAATTCCAATTTTAGAATTTATTCTCGCCATTTTAAATTAAGTTTTAACATATTCCAAATCATTTCCACCATAAATCCAACCACCCATTTACAAAATTAATTCTACATATAATTAAAATCCACCTCCTCGTGGGATCGACACTCGTCACCATTGGTCTATATTACAATAGATTCGTGCGCTTGCGAGTACATTAAAATTTGCACAACAAGTTTTTGGCGCCGTTGTTTAGGAGTAAGTAATTTTAATTCATATATTTATTTTTTTTGATTAAGTTATTTTATTTGTTTTCTTGTATTTTTTTATTATTAAAAAAAAAAAAAAAAGTGAATCTACATTTAAAGGTTAGTATTTCTTTCCTTTTTCTCTTCTTTAAAAATTCAGAATTTAATTTTCAATTTATTTTTCTTTGTAATTTATTTTTTTTTTATCTTATTAATTTATTTTTTAGTTAATTTATTTCACATATTTGTTTTTGTGTATTTTTATAGTAAGGTTGTAATAGCGCAATAAGGTTAGTATCGTAATTTCTCCCTCTTCTTTATTTTTATTTGTTTTGTTCTCATTTTTATTTTTATTTGTTTTGTTTTATTTTATTTTTATTTGTTTTGCATGCATGGTCGTAGGTCATTATTTCCTAATCTTGAACCTATAGACCTTGAATTAGAAAAAAACACTTCGCACACAAAAAGCACATTAAAAATAAATTTGGAATGGATTTACAAGCACCACAGAGAGGCCATTTAAGGACTATTTTAGTCCCTTAGCTAATTTGAGCACATCCCGCATAAGATACCCAAATGTAGCTGCTAGGAGTTTTGAATTAAAACCTAGTGTGCTAAATTGTCTCCCCACATTCTATGGCTTAGAAAATGAGGATCCATATAATCATCTCAATGATTTTCATGCTATTTGTCAAACTTTTAAATACGAAAAATTTTTCAGATTTATGATGTTAAACTCAGATTATTCCCATTTTCTTTAAAGGATAGAGCTCGTTCATGGTTAAATACATTACCTGCTAATAGCATTTCATCATGGGAACAAATGGTAACAAAATTTTTGAATAAATATTTCCCAAAGGCATAAAACCAATGCTATTCGCAGGAAATCTCGAGTTTACCCAGAGAGAGGACGAGCAATTTTTCAAACATGGGAGCGATTCAATGGGCTACTCTTGAAGTGTCCACATCATGGGTACGAGAAATGGCACCAATGCCAATACTTTTTGGAGGGATTATTGCCGAATGTGCAAGAATGGCTAATGGCAACAAGTGGAGGAGAGCTAATGTCAAAAAGTGCATCAGAGATTTGGGAATTCTTCCAGCGACAAGCGGATAATTCCCAACAACGGAGTCGGTCACTCAGGAATACCAAGAATTAAAGGAGTAAATGAGGTTCAAATTGGCGAATCAACTTCAGAAATTAAAGAAGTCAAAGCGATAATCAAGGTCTTCTTCGACAAATAGCATCGTTATCGATCGCTAAATCAATGTAACCACATGACCATGACTCATACTCAAATCAAGCCAATGCCATAGGTGTAATGAGAAAGCCATCAAATTACAACCCATACTCCAACACATATAACCCTGGATGGAGAGACCACCCCAATTTTTCATGGTCTCAAGGACTCCAACAGAATGGACCAAAGACTCCACCCCACCAATGCAACAAATTCCTCAAAATCCTCAAGCCTCTCACCCCCATTTAGACCATACAATCGTAACTGTAACTACACTCAACCTGCACCATGGGAGGATTCATTCCAGAATTTCAAGAATGTTACTCACTCCACGATTGAGCAACAGAACCGCACCATTGATGGACTACGAAATGAGTTAAGAGCAGGCTTTAACTCACAAGCCCAAGCAGTTTCAAGCCTCGAAAAGATGGTGGGGCAACTTGCTTCTTCAGCCTGACCTTGGCAATGACCGTGAGAAAGGTAAATTTCAAGTCAACCAAAGGCCTAATCCTAAAGGAGTACATGAAGCAAGTACCAGTTCACCACAAAGAAGATGGAGAGGTCAAAGCAAATATGACCTTACGAAAAGGAAAGGATGTCGACAACACAGTGGAGAGGACGTTTACAAAAGATAATCAAATTGTACCTGTGAATTTTGAAGAATCACCACCGGAGGAAAAAAAGAAACCAACCCACGAGAATACGTTCCCAAAAGCTCCATTTCCTCAAAGGTTAGCTAAAGGCAAGAAGGAAAATCCACAGTGAGATTCTTGAAATCTTCAAACAAAAGTGTTAACATCCCTTTGCTTGATGCTATTAAACAAGTTCCATCTTATGCCAAGTTTCTTAAAGACCTTTGTACTAAAAAGAGAAATATGCATGTTCAAAAGAAGGCATTTTTAACAAAAAAATGTTAGTTCTATACTCCAACATAAAATTCCTTTAAAATGCAAAGACCTGTGCTCCCCACTATCTCATGTAGTATAGGAACCACACAATTGAGAATGCTTTGTTGGATTTAGAGCTAGTGTAAATTTGTTGCCTTACTCGTATTCGTGAAACTTGACCGGGAGAATTACACCCAACTCCAAAGTGGTGTTACAACTTGCAGATCGGGTCCACAAAAATACCTCGTGGTATTGTGGAGGACGTGCTTATCCAGTAGACAAGTTTTATTTTCCCGTTGATTTCATTGTAATTGACACTCAACCTATACAGATTCAAGGAAGCACATCCCCATTATTCTAGGCCGACCTTTCTTTGGCAATCATGATGCTCACATTCAATGTAGGATCGAAATATGCAGCTTGTCCTTCGGCAATATGACTATGGAGCTAAACATCTTCAACATTGCCAAACAACCTCATAATGCAGATGATGGAATTGTTGATGTGGATTTAATTGAAGCATTAGTTGATGACACTTTTATTTCAAACCTTAGTGATGATCCTTTACAAACATGCTTAACTCACTTTGGTTTTGATTTTGATATTGACAGATCGGGTCGATGAGGTCAATGCCCTACTTGACTCAAAGACCATCTATGGACACTAATCAATGGAAGTCAAGAGTTGAACAACTAGCACCATCGAGAAGAAACTCATCCCATCATCGTAATCACCACCAAACTTGAGCTCAAACCATTGCCCAACACATTGAATATGCATTTTTGGGAAAGAAAGTACTTTGCCGGTAATCATCTCATCATCCCTAAATGACGAACAAAAAGGTAAGTTGTTGGATGTTTTAAAAGAGCACAAAGGAGCATTAGGATGGACCATAGCAGACATTAAAGGTATAAAAACCAAAGAGATTGCATGCATTACATTCACCTTGATGAAAATGCTAAATCTACTAGGGAAATGCAACGCCGGTTAAATCCTAATATGAAAGAAGTTGTTAGAATCAAGTCCTTAAGCTATTAGACGCAGTGTATTATTTACCCAATTTCTGATAGTTCATGGGTCACCTGCATGTTGTCCCCAAAAAGTCGAGTCACAAAGAGTTACCAATGCCGATAATGAATTGATACCAACTAGAGTAACTACAGATGGCGTGTATGCATTGATTATAGAAAGTTGAATTCTCACACACGTAAAGACCATTTTCCTTTACCATTTATTGATCAAATGCTTGATAGATTAGCAGGCCATGAATTTTATTGCTTTCTAGATGGCTACTCAGAATATAATCAGATTCCCATAGCACCAAAAGATCAAGAGAAAACTACTTTCACTTGCCCTTTTGGCACATTTACATATAGGAGAATGCCCTTTGGATTATGTAATGCACCGCTACATTCCAACGATGCATGTTGAGCATTTTTTCTGATATGGTTGAACGATTCCTCAAGTCTTTATGGATGATTTTTCTGTCTTTGGTGACTCGTTTGATCAATGTTTACATCATCTAACACTAGTTCTGCAGAGATGTATCGAGAAGAACTTGGTCTTAAATTGGGAGAAGTGCCATTTTATGGTAAAACAAGGTATTGTTCTCGGTCACATCATTTCGAGCAAAGGTATTGAGGTTGACAAAGCCAAGGTGAATCTCATTTCTAATATTCCTCCACCCAAAACAAATGAGAAGTAAGATCTTTCTTTGGGCATGCTGGTTTTTATAGACGTTTCATTAAAGATTTTAGCAAAGTTTCTAGACTCTTATGCAATTTACTTGCTAAGGATGTACCTTTTATCTTTAATGATTCATGTCTCATGGCGTTTGAAAAATTAAAGCAGTTGTTGACATCATCACCCATCATTCAGGCCCCAAACTGGAGCTTACCATTTGAGCTCATGTGATGCATCCGATTATGCCGTAGAGCAGATTAGACAAAGAGTTGATCGAATTCCCCATGTTATTTACTATGCTAGTATGACATTGAATGATGCACAAATGAACTATTCAACTACTCAAAAGAAATGCTAGCAAGAGTGTTTGCATTGGAAAAATTTCGATCTTATCTCATTGGTTGTAAAATAATTATATTCACAGATCATGCTGCTCTTAAATATCTTCTCACAAAGAAAGATGCAAAAGCTAGACTAATTCGTTGGGTGTTACTTTTGCAGGAATTTGACTTGGAATTCAAAGATAAAAAAGGGACAGAAAATGTTGTGGCGGACCACCTCTCTCGTCTCCATTTTGACACAATTACAGAGCCATTACCATTAAATGAATCATTCCCGATGAACAATTGATGAATGTGGAAGTATTACCTTGGTATGCTGATATAGTTAATTATCTTGTTACGGTAAATTTCCGAGCATTGACCAAGCAAGACAAGGCTAAATTCTTTGCAAATAAAGAATTTCTTTTTTGGGATGACCCGTATTTGTTCAAGTATTGTGCAGACCAAATTGTTAGACGATGTGTCCCGAAAGTGAAATTCGAATATCCTTTCATTCTCGCCATGAACAAGCATGTGGAGGCCATTTCAGCGCTAAGAAAACAGCGACTAAAGTTTTACAATGTGGTTTTTATTGGCCAACTATATTTCGAGATGCTTACACTTTTTGTTCTTCATGTGATAGGGGTCAACGAATGGGGAGCATTACACGAAGGAACATGATGCCACTAAATCCAATTTTAGTGGTTGAGATTTTTGACGATGGGGTATCGACTTCATGGGACCCTTTCCCCTTCTTTTGGCCATCAATACATATTGGTTGGTGTTGACTACGATCGAAATGGGTAGAAGCAATTCCATGCAGAACCAATGATCACAAAGTGGTGATAGGATTTTTGAAAAGCAACATTGTTTCACGCTTTGATTCCCTCGAGCGATAATCGCTGATGGTGGTGCCCACTTTTGTAACAAAGCATTCAAAGCTCTTTTGACAAAGTATTCAATCACTCACAGAGTGGCTACTCCGTATCATCCGCAAAACCAAAGGCTGTTTGAGATCTCCAATCGAGAAATAAAGCACATATTAGAAAACGGGTGAGGCCGATTTAAAAGATTGGTCATTAAGACTTGATGATGCATTATGGGCATATAGAACGGCTTTCAAGACCCCGATTGGGATGTCACCCTACAAAGCTAGTGTATGGAAAAGCTTGCCACCTACCCGTGGAACTCGAGCATCGTGCGTATTGGGCCATCAAGAAATTCAACTTTGACATGCAAAGAAGCCACCTCAAAAGAAGATTACAACCGCGTAACTTGAAGAAATTCGCAATGATGCATATGAAAATGCCAAAATTTACAAGCAACGGATGAAAGTCTTCCACGACAAGCACGTTATGAGAAAAATCTTTCACCCAGGTCGAAAGTGCTTTTATTCAATTCTCGTTTGCACCTATTCCCGTGTAAGTTACGCTCTCGATGGTCTGGTCCCTTTATTGTTCATACTGTTTTTCCACATGGGGCAATTGAAATTAAGGACCCAAAAAACGGTGTCACGTTTAAAGTTAATGGTCAAAGATTAAAGCCATATCTAGAGTACCAACCACATGGAGAAGACACCGAATAAATTTGAGTGACCCACCAGATTTGAATTGATTTTTTTCTTTTTGTTGATTTGATTTTTCTTTCTTTCTTTTTATTATTCTTTTGCTAATTGAAATTATTTTTGCATAAGTGTGTTTGTTTTACCATTAAGTTTTTTTTTTTTCTTATCATTGTTAATCATGAGTATCATACTTAGACCGTTCCTCCTGAACATTCTTAAACCACTTCAACGTGTCAAAACTCATCTCAAAAAGCAGATTCAATTTTGTAAAGCACAACGCATTTGGGCTCTACAACCACCGTGAAGTTAGTAGCCTATGTTGAGGGTTTAGAACGCCAACTCAGAGACATTGAGAGAAGTGTTTACGACATCCAGTTGGAGCTTGAGGTAAATTCAATAAGAGGACGATTTTAATTTTCTTTGTGTGTTTTAATTTGTTTTTCTGTTTGTGTGCTTTAGTTTGTTACCCTAAGTGAAATGGCGGATAACGGTACTCCGTGACAATCAAGTCGGTTACTTCGCTTCCCCATAATAACCGACATTCTCGAGGCGAAAGTATGGACAAAACGAGATTCTAGCGAAGCTTCACAAGCGATTCCCTTCACTTCCTCGGGAATGCCCTCCTTACGATCTATAAAGCTCGGTCCGAACGCATGCGATTACTCATGAGGAATAACATACCCGCTGACATCCGTTGGTTAATCGAAGCTAAAGTACGATCGGCAGTGAGTTACCTCCAAAATTTATTGCATTCATGCCTGGTTGTTGTAAATGAAATTATGCAAAAAAACGACGAGCTCGACGAATTTCTGTTGCTTGTCATAAGTGTGCCGGAATGAGTTGCAATAAAAACCCATGTTCTTTAGGAATGGTGTCTGATAACAGGGAAGATAAGATTCAATTCAATAGGGATTGCTTGAATAACGAGTCATTGGAAGATATCCTTTTGTCTCTTGAAACGAATACCAAAGGATAAGAGCAAGGAGCGATTCTCCGCTTATGGCCATTATTCCGTAAAGAGCATGCACGATATAGTCTCGAATCACTATAAACGACCATGTTTGTCGGCTTTATAAGAAAACGATGGGGGAAGCCGATCCTCACCCATGAGGGCGTTCCGCTTCTTCGGACGTAAAACCAGAGGAAGAAGTGAGCCACAGTCGCAACTACGTGTAAATATCCTTTTACTTTACTGTTATTTTATTTAATTTCTCTGTTTTTTTATTGTTTGAATTATTGTCTTTAATAATATTGTTACTGCTTGCTTTTTCCTTTTTATCAAGCCTTTTTTGACTCATGAGCCACGTGCTTTTACGCGTTATTTGACACCGACATGTTACCTCATTCACAATCATGATCCATTGTCACCAAGATTTTTAAATATAACTTTTTGTTACTCAACTCACCAATTGTTTTTGAGAAGTATCACAATGGCAAATACTCCCAATAGACAATTCAAGAACATTTGTGTGCTTTCTGGATTTACCTATGGCAAACATAAAGAGTTCGTGGAGGCAGCCATAGATCTTGGTCGAAGCATAGCAATGAAAAAATTACACTTGGTGTATGGAGGAGGTAACCGAGGGTTATCAAAAATGGTCTCGTATGCGCCTTTTATCGAGGAAGTCAAGTGTTAGGCATCATCCCAAGAGTCCTAAAACCATTAGGCGCTTCTGTCTCGACTCATCAACCGGAGAAGAATTAGTCGCCTCGTGTATGCAAGAAAGAATAACTCAAATGCTTAATCATGCCGATGCTTTTATTTTCCTTCCAGAGATCTTGCAACACTAGAGGCACTTATCACACTAGCATCTTGGGCCCATCTCGCACATCCACCAAAACCCATCGGTTTGTTAAATGTCAATAACTTTTATGATGGCTTTATCGCATTTCTTAACCATGCAATAAAAACTATTTCATTCCTTCTAATGTGAAAAAACTCTTTATTTGTGCTCACACCGCTAATGAGCTACTTGATATGTTACAAGCTTATAAACCAGAGCTGCACTCTGACCTTTGTGTTGGAGCGCCCAAATAATGATGGTAACAAAGAGTCAGTCAGTAAGAAGTACAAATTAGATTTAACTCTCCGCCTTTGAAATATTTTCTTCTGTTGCACCACCCAGTGATGTCTTCTAAACTCTACTTCTTTCCTTTCAAACATTGAGGACAATGTTTCGCTCAGTTGGGGGAGGGAATAGTCGACAATTGTGGAATCTTGGTTAAGTTTTTACTAATTTTTTGTTGTAGAAACTAACTGTTGCTAACTTTTTGTGTTGAAGATGGCTGAATATGGAGTGTAGTGACTCTAGAAACGCATCTTCATCGTTTATAAAAAAAAAAAATTTAAAAAACTAAAAAACTAAAAAAAAAAAAAAAATTTCAAACATTTTCTTTTTCTTTATTATGTTTTGATGTTCATTTTTCTTCTTCTTTTTAATTTCTCCTTATAAATATATATTTTCCAACTTTTGAGTCGAAGATGGCTGAATATGGAGTGTAGTGCCTCTAGAAACGCATCTTCTAAGTTAAAAAAAAAAAAAAAAAAATTCATTTTCGTTTTCTATCATTTTACGTGTAACTTTTCTAATTAGTTTTTATATATCATTTTCACATTTCTGCATGCATATTTTCCTTTCATGTTTAAAATAGGTTGGGGGGTAGAATGTTGTTTAAAAAAAAGAAAAAATTGTGTGATTTGTTTTAACATTAGATGACATGATTAATTTCAAATTTTAGTATTTGTATTATCTTTGGTCTTAAGTGATGTTACATTATGTTTGCTACTCTACATGTTGATGTCGGAGACAAATATGAGTTGCTTGAAGGAATGAACATGTCATAATAAGTACCAAGTGAGTTTTTGAGCCTATCATTTTTCTTGGAGAGTAATCCTTTTGCCCATTCTTTATACAAAAATTTTTAACAGCTTTATTATTGTATATACACGATCTCTAGATTTCTTTTGAGTTAACCCTTAAAAAAAAAAAAAAAAAAAAAAAAATGTGTGTGTTGCTACATTGGGAGGCCCATCTAACTAGTAGATATGGATGATTATTTAGAGCCCTAAAAGACGATGGAAAGGCCATCTTTGATCCGTTTGAGCCTTTCTAGCCATCCCTCTTATCAAGTATCCATAGTTAACCCATTTGAGCCTTTTTTTTTTTTAAAAAAAAAAAAACTTTTCTTTGTTTAACTTATCATCTTGACCCACTCCGATTTGGAGTATTACCCAATATCTTACAAATTCCATCACCTATTTATGTTTGAGAAAATAGTAAATAATCATTTTGCATAGTGAAGTTATGCCTAGTTCAAAAAAAAAAAAAAAAAAAAATTGTTGTTCTTTGAAAAAAAAAAAAAAAAAATTTTTTTTTTAAAAACCATAAAAAAAAAAATAATAGGTGAAATCCACCTTTCAAATTACAAAAAAAAAAAAAAAAAATTCTGCATTTTTCTCAAACATACACTTTGTTTTCCTTATTTCCTTTCTTTGTTAGCCATATCCCTAGCCTATGTTACGTCCTAATAAAAGTCCTTCTTGATTTTAGAGAACTATAATTTGAAGTAGAAGCTAGTTATATGGGCTAAAAAGATGTAGTGATGCATAATAAAAAAAAAAAATAAATAAAGTGGGTTGACTAACATTTTATTTGACTTGAGATCGTATTATTTCTAAGCTGAGGGCATATTTATTTCATCTTGGTGAGAGCATGTGATATCATTTCTTTATTATTTTCTCTCTCAATTACCATTCATTGGAGTGACTATGTTTATTGGGTTTTAATTTCTTTGTGAGAGTGTCACTACTTCCAGTGAGATTTTGGGGTTTGACATGTCATTCTTGAAAGTAGCTATAACAAAGTCTACTGGGCTAATTCATGTGGATGGTTGATGTGGGTGTGATGTTGCTTTAGACTGGAGATAATGCTTATACTTTTATTTGATTGCTATCATTAATCTGATTGAATAAACACGAGTGTTTCTAAAAAAAAAAAAAAAAAAAATCATTTTGAATTTGAATTTTGTTTTCGCTTTATTTGCTAGGGACTAGCCATAAGCTGGTTGGGGGGTGTGTTGAGTGTTAGAAAATGCATATTTATAAAGGAGAAAACCATCATTTTACATTTCAAGTCTTACTAACAACTCTTACTTTTATGTATTTAACCTTTTTGTGATGTAATTACGTGTGTGTTATTTTAATTAAGTATTTTATGTATTTTAGGGGCATTATAGTCATTTCACAATAAAGGAGAGATCAGACGGCAAAACGGACATCACTTTTGAACTCAGGACGGTCGAAAACCTTAGGAGGGGCATAAAAGGAAAAATGGCACTATTCACATGTACGATACTATTCACGTGTACGGATCGTTTCACGCATCGCTCACGACACTGTTCACATAGACGGATTGATGACGTGGCATTGACCGATGATGTGGCATTGACTGATGAGGTGTCACGATCCTGTTGGGCTAAAATTTTATGTATCGCTTATGGTGACGTGGCAAAGATATCGCTGACGAAAAATCTCGCATTTGACATGCATGCATCACACAGATTATTGTCAACCAAACCGCTACATATCGTTCATCCGGTCAAACCGTGTTCTCGTTCATCCGCGTGGTCAAACCGCGGACTGTTGATCGATGACGGGCGCAATCCTCGAAGGCCCAAACTGCTTTTAATCCGATGGCCATGATTTACTCCATGTATCTATAAAAAGGGGGCCTCCCCCCCCTAATTTGATATCTCTGAATCCATTTTTGGGATCCATTTTCTGTAATTCCTTCTCCATCTTGTATTTTCTTCGTATTTTAATAAATTCCCATTTTGCCCCTAGTTCAATTATGAGTAGCTAATTTCCTTTCAAGCTTGGGTTGAAGGTGAAGTCTCAACATGTGTCATGGGCTTAATTTGGTAAATTTATTTTCTCTTCCCCTCTAGTTTTTGTGGATGTTTTGACTTCTCGTCGACAAATAATACTAATCTTGTCTAGTACCGCCTTGGTTTCACCCTACCCTCTAGTACAAGGTTATTATTATTTGGCACGATAAGCCCTTAGCACCATATTGATTAGAGCGTGGTTCATGAGGTGTGGATTCCCCCCTCATGATTTAATTGGCATTAATACGGATTATTTAGCCCATGATGCATGTTGATACGGATCCGGATACCCAAGTGCTTCACTTCAATAGATCTATCTTCAATTTATTCTCGCCATTGCAATTCCAATTTTAGAATTTATTCTCGCCATTTTAAATTAAGTTTTAGGATAATCCAAATCATTTTCACCACAAATCCAATCCCCCATTTACAAAATTAATTATATACACAATTAAAATCCACCTCCTCGTGGGATCGACACTCGTCACCATTAGTCTATACTACAATAGATTCGTGCGCTTGCGAGTACATTAAAATCAAAAATGGAAAAAAGGCCACAAAACGGTGGGCTATAGCCTCGGGGGGGGGGGCTGGCCAACTTCGTCCGCCGGACTTGGAACGGTACGAGACTTTGCGAGGCACCTCCATGTGCCAAAAATAGGCCGCGGGCACAGCCGCGCCAAAAATACCCGCCCGAGGCCGGGCGCCAAGTTCGTCCAAATGGAAAAAGGACACAAAAAAGGTTGGGCTATAGCCTGGGGGGGTGGGGCACGCCAACTTCGTCCGCCGGACTCGTAAAGGCGCGAGACTTTGCAAGGCGACTCCGTGTCCCAAAAATAGGCCGCGGGCACAGCCGCGCCCAAAATACCCTCCCGAAGGCCGGGGCCGCGCCAAGTTCGTCCTGCGGAAAAGGCCACAAAAACGGTGGGCGCGCTGGGGTGGGGCTGGCCTACTTCATCCGCCGGAGTCGGAATGGCGTGAGACTTTGCGAGGCGCCTCCGTGTGCCAAAACTAGGCCGCGGGCACAGCCGCGCCCAAAAATACCTGCCCGAAGGCCGGGGCGCCAAGTTCAAATCCCAAATGGAAAAGGCCACAAAACGTTTGGGCTATAGCCTTGGGGGTGGGGCTGGCCAACCGTCCGCCGGACTCGGAATGGCGCGAGACTTTGCAAGGCGCCTCCGTGTGCCAAAAATAGGACAACGGCACAGCCGCGCCCAAAAATACCCTCCCGAAGGCCGGGACGCCAAGTTCGTCCTGCGGAAAAAGGCCACAAAAACGGGTGGGCGCCTTGGGGGGTGGGGCTGGCCTACTTCATCCGCCGGACTCGGAATGGCGTGAGACTTTGCGAGGCGCCTCCGTGTGCCAAAACTAGGCCGCGGGCACAGCCGCGCAAAAAAATACCCACCCGAAGGCCGGGGCGCCAAGTTCGTCCAGCGGAAAAAGGCCACAAAAACGGGTGGGCTATAGCCTTGGGGGGTCGGGCTGGCCAACTTCGTCCCCCGGACTCGGAACGGTGCGAGACTTTGCGAGGCGCCTCCGTGTGCCAAAAATAGGCCGCGGGCACAGCCGCGTCCAAAAATACCCGCCCGAAGGCCGGGGCGCCAAGTTCGTCCAGCGGAAAAAGGCCACAAAAACGGGCGGGCTATAGCCTTGGGAGGTGGGGCTGGCCAACTTCGTCCGCCGGACTCGGAATGGCGCGAGACTGTGCGAGGCGCCTCCATGTGCCAAAAATAGGCCGCGGGCACAGCCGCGCCCAAAAATACCCGCCCGAAGGCCGGGGCGCCAAGTTCGTCCAGCGGAAAAAGGCCACAAAAACGGTTGGGCTATAGCCTTGGGGGGTGGGGCTGGCCAACTTCGTCCGCCGGACTCGGAATGGCGCGAGACTTTGCAAGGCACCTCCGTGTGCCAAAAATAGGCCGCGGGCACAGCCGCGCCCAAAAATACCCTCCCGAAGGCCGGGACGCCAAGTTCGTCCTGCGGAAAAAGGCCACAAAAACGGGTGGGCGCCTTGGGGGGTGGGGCTGGCCTACTTCATCCGCCGGACTCGGAATGGCGTGAGACTTTGCGAGGCGCCTCCGTGTGCCAAAACTAGGCCGCGGGCACAGCCGCACCCAAAAATACCCGCCCGAAGGCCGGGGCGCCAAGTTCGTCCAGCGGAAAAAGGCCACAAAAACGGGCGGGCTATAGCCTTGGGAGGTGGGGCTGGCCAACTTCGTCCGCGGACTCGGGCGGCGAGACTGTGCGAGGCGCCTCCATGTGCCAAAAATAGGCCAGGGCACAGCCGCGCCCAAAAGTACCCGCCCGAAGGCCGGGCGCCAAGTTCGTCCCAGCGGAAAAAGGCCACAAAACGGGTGGGCTATAGCCTTGGGGGTGGGGCTGGCCAACTTCGTCCGCCGGGACTCGGAATGGCGCGAGACTTTCCGAGGCCCCTCCGGGTGGCAAAAATAGGCCGCGGGCACAGCCGCGCCAAAAATACCCGCCCGAGGCCGGGCGCCAAGTTCGTCCAGCGGAAAAAGGCCACAAAACGGGTGGGCTATAGCCTGGGGGTTGGGGCTGGCCAACCGTCCGCCGGACTCGGAATGGCGCGAGACTTTGCGAGCCACCTCCGTGTGCCAAAAATAGGACGCGGGCACAGCCGCACCCAAAAATACCCGCCCGAAGGCCGGAGCGCCAAGTTCGTCCAGCGGAAAAAGGCCACAAAAACGGGTGGGCTATAGCCTTTGGGGGTGGGGCTGGCCAACTTCGTCCGCCGGACTCGGAATGGCGCGAGACTTTGCGAGGCGCCTCCGTGTGCCAAAAATAGGCCGCGGGCACAGTCGCGCCAAAAAATACCCGCCCGATGGCCGGGGCGCCAAGTTCGTCCAGCGGAAAAAGGCCACAAAAACGGGTGGGCTATAGCCTTGCGGGGTGGGGCTGGCCAACTTCGCCCGCCGGACTTGGAATGGCGCGAGACTTTGCGAGGCACATCCGTGTGCCAAAAATAGGCCGCGGGCACAGCCGTGCCCAAAAATACCCGCCCGAAGGCCGGGGCGCGAAGTTCGTCCAGCGGAAAAAGGCCACAAAAACGGGTGGGGTATAGCCTTGGGGGGTGGGGCTGGCCAAGTTCGTCCGCCGGACTCGGAATGGCGCGAGACTTTGCGAGCCACCTCCGTGTGCCAAAAATAGGACGCGGGCACAGCCGTACCCAAAAATACCCGCCCGAAGGCCGGGGCGCCAAGTTCGTCCAGCGGAAAAAGGCCACAAAAACGGGTGGGCTATAGCCTTGGGGGGTGGGGCTGGCCAACTTCGTCCCCCGGACTCGGAATGGCGCGAGACTTTGCGAGGCGCCTCCGTGTGCCAAAAGTAGGCCGCGGGCACAGCCGTACCTAAAAATACCCGCCCGAAGGCCGGGGCGCCAAGTTCGTCCAGCGGAAAAAGGCCACAAAAACGGGTGGGCTATAGCCTTGGGGGGTGGGGCTGGCCAACTTCGTCCGCCGGACTCGGAGTGGCGCGAGACTTTGTGAGGCGCCTCCGTGTGCCAAAAATAGGTCGCGGGCACAGCCGCGCCCAAAAATACCCGCCCGAAGACCGGGGCGCCAAGTTCGTCCAGCGCAAAAAGGCCACAAAAACGGGTGGGCTATAGCCTTGGGGGGTGGGGCTGGCCAACTTCGTCCGCCGGACTCGGAAAGGCGTGAGACTTTGCGAGGCTCCTCCGTGTGCCAAAAATAGGCCGCGGGCACAGCCGCGCCCAAAAATACCCGCCCGAAGGCCGGGGCGCCAAGTTCGTCCAGCGGAAAAAGGCCACAAAAACGGGCGGGCTATGGCCTTGGGGGGTGCGGCTGGCCAACTTCGTCCGCCGGACTCGGAATGGCACGAGACTTTGCGAGGCGCCTCCGTGTGCCAAAAATAGGCCGCGGGCACAGCCGCGCCCAAAAATACCCGCCCGAAGGCCAGGGCGCCAAGTTCGTCCAGCGGAAAAAGGCCACAAAAACGGGCGGGCTATGGCCTTGGGGGGTGCGGCTGGCCAACTTCGTCCGCCGGACTCGGAATGGCACGAGACTTTGCGAGGCGCCTCCGTGTTCCAAAAATAGGCCGCGGGCACAGCCGCACCCAAAAATACTCGCCCGAAGGCCGGGGCGCCAAGTTCGTCCAGCGCAAAAACGCCACAAAAACGGGTGGGCTATAGCCTTGGGGGGTGGGGCTGGCCAACTTCGTCCGCCGGACTCGGAATGGCGCGAGACTTTGCGAGGCGTCTCCGTGTGCCAAAAATAGGCCGCGGGCACAGCCGTACCTAAAAATACCCGCCCGAAGGCCGGGGCGCCAAGTTCGTCCAGCGGAAAAAGGCCACAAAAACGGGTGGGCTATAGCCTTGGGGGGTGGGCTGGCCAACTTCGTCCGCCGGACTCGGAGTGGCGCGATACTTTGCGAGGCGCCTCCGTGTGCCGAAAATAGGTCACGGGCACAGCCGCACCCAAAAATACCCGCCCGACGGCCGGGGCGCCAAGTTCGTCCAGCGCAAAAAGGCCACAAAACCGGTGGGCTATAGCCTTGGGGGGTGGGGCTGGCCAACTTCGTCCGCCGGACTCGGAATGGCGCGAGACTTTGCGAGGCACCTCCGTGTGCCAAAAATAGGCCGCGGGCACAGCCGCGCCCAAAAATACCCGCCCGAAGACCGGGGCGCCAAGTTCATCCAGTGCAAAAAGGCCACAAAAACGGGTGGGCTATAGCCTTGGGGGATGGGGCTGGCCAACTTCGTCCGCCGGACTCGGAATGGCGTGAGACTTTGCGAGGCGCCTCCGTGTGCCAAAAATAGGCCGCGGGCACAGCCGCGCCCAAAAATACCCGCCCGAAGACCGGGGCGCCAAGTTCGTCCAGCGCAAAAAGGCCACAAAAACGGGTGGGCTATAGCCTTGGGGGGTGGGGCTGGCCAACTTCGTCCGCCGGACTCGGAATGGCGCGAGACTTTGCGAGGCGCCTCCGTGTGCCAAAAAATAGGCAAAAAAGTGGCACAGCCGCTCCCAAAAATACTCGCCCGAAGGCCGGGGCGCCAAGTTCGTCCAGTGGAAAAAGGCCACAAAAACGGGTGGGCTATAGCCTTGGGGGGTGGGGCTGGCCAACTTCGTCCGCCGGACTCGGGGTGGCGCGAGACTTTGCGAGGCGCCTCCGTGTGCCAAAAATAGGTCGCAGGCTCAGCCGCGCCCAAAAAAACCCGCCCGAAGGCCGGGGCGCCAAGTTTGTCCAGCACAAAAAGGCCACAAAAACGGGTGGGCTATAGCCTTGGGGGGTGGGGCTGGCCAACTTCGTCCCCCGGACTCGGAATGGCGCGAGACTTTGCGAGGCGCCTCCGTGTCCCAAAAATAGGCCGCGAACACAGCCGCGCCCAAAAATAACAGCCCGAAGGCCGGGGCGCCAAGTTCGTCCAGCGGAAAAAGCCCACAAAAACGGGTGGGCTATAGCCTTGGGGGGTGGGGCTGGCCAACTTCGTCCGCCGGACTCGGAATGGCGTGAGAGTTTACTAGGGGCCTCCGTGTGCCAAAAATAGGCCGCGGGCACAGCCGTACCCAAAAATAACTGCCCGAAGGCCGGGGCGCCATGTTCGTCCAGCGGAAAAAGGCCACAAAAACGGGTGGGCTATAGCCTTGCGGGGTGGGGCTGGCCAACTTCGCCGCGGGACTCGGAATGGCACGAGACTTTGCGAGGGGCCTACGTGTGCCAAAAATAGGCCGCGGGCACAGCCGCGCCGAAATATAACAGCCCGAAGGCCGGGGCGCCAAGTTCGTCCAGCGGAAAAAGGCCACAAAAACGGGTGGGCTATATAGCCTTGGGGGGTGGGGCTGCCCAACTTTGTCCGCCCGGACTCGGAATGGCGAGACTTTGCGAGGGCCTCCGTGTGCCAAAAATAGGCCGCGGGCACAGCCGCGCCCAAAAACAACCGCCAGAAGGCCGGGGCACAAGTTTCGTCAACCGGAAGTAGGCCACAAAAACGGGTGGGCTATAGCCTTGGGGGGTGGGGCTGGCCAACTTCGTCCGCCGGACTCGGAATGGCGCGAGACTTTACGAGGGGCCTCCGAGTGCAAAAATAGGTCGCGGCCATAGCCGCGCGAAATATAACAGCCCAAGGCCGGGCGCCAAGTTCGTCCAGCGGAAAAAGGCCACAAAACGGGTGGGCTATATAGCCTTGGGGGTGGGGCTGGCCAACTTTGTCCGCCGGACTCGGAATGGCGAGACTTTCACGAGGGTCCTACGTGTGCCAAAAATAGGCCGCGGGCACAGCCGCGCCCAAAAATAACCGCCCGAAGGCCGGGCGCCAAGTTCGTCTCCAGGAAATAGGCCACAAAAACGGGTGGGCTATAGCCTTGGGGGGTGGGGCTGGCCAACTTCGTCCGCCGGACTCGGAATGGCGCGAGACTTTACGAGGGGCCTCCGTGTGCCAAAAATAGGCCGCGGGCACAGCCGTACCCAAAAATAACTGCCCGAAGGCCGGGGCGCCATGTTCGTCCAGCGGAAAAAGGCCACAAAAACGGGTGGGCTATAGCCTTGCGGGGTGGGGCTGGCCAACTTCGCCGCCGGACTCGGAATGGCACGAGACTTTGCGAGGGGCCTACGTGTGCCAAAAATAGGCCGCGGGCACAGCCGCGCCCAAATATAACCGCCCGAAGGCCGGGGCGCCATGTTCGTCCAGCGGAAAAAGGCCACAAAAACTGGTGGGCTATATAGCCTTGGGGGGTGGGGCTGCCCAACTTCGTCCGCCGGACTCGGAATGGTGCGAGACTTTACGAGGGGCCTCCGTGTGCCAAAAATAGGCCGCGGGCACAGCCGCGCCCAAAAATAACCGCCCGAAGGCCGGGGCGCTAAGTTCGTCCAGCAGAAAAAGGCCAAAAAAACGGGTGCGTTATAGCCTTGGGGGGTGGGGCTGGCCCATTTCGTCCGCCGGACTCGGAATGGCGCGAGACTTTGCGAGGGGCCTCCGTGCCAAGGGCCAGGCCGCGGGCACAGCCGCGCCCAAATATAACCGCCCGAATGCCGGGGCACCAAGTTCGTCCAGCGGAAAAAGGCCACAAAAACGGGTGGGCTATATAGCCTTGGGGGGTGGGGCTGGCCAACATCATCCGCCGGACTCGGAATGGCGCGAGACTTTGCGAGGGGCCTCCGTGTGCTAAAAATAGGCCGCGGGGAGAGCCGTGCCCAAAAAAAACCGCCCCAAGGCCGGGACGCCAAGTTCGTCCAGTGGAAAAATGCCACAAAAACGGGTGGGCTATAGCCTTGGGGGGTGGGGCTGGCCAACTTCGTCCGCCGGACTCGGAATGGCGCAAAACTTTGCGAGGGGCCTCCGTGTGCCAAATATAGGCCGCGGGCACAGCTGTACACAAAAATACCCGCCCGAAGGCCGGGGCGCCAAGTTCGTCCAGCGGAAAAAATGCCACAAAAACGGGTGGGCTATAGCCTTGGGGGTTGGGGCTGGCCAACTTCGTCCGCCGGACTCGGAATAGCGTGAGACTTTGCGAGGCGCCTCCGTGTGGCAAAAATAGGCTGCGGGCGCAGCCGCGCCCAAAAATACCCGCCCGAAGGCCGGGGCGCCAAGTTCGTCCAGCGGAAAAAGGCCACAAAAACGGGCGGGCTATAGCCTTGGGGGGTGGGGCTGGCCAACTTCGTCCGCCGGACTCGGAATGGCGTGAGACTTTGCGAGGCACCTCCGTGTGCCAAAAATAGGCCGCGGGCACAGCCGCGCCAAAAAATACCTGCCCGAAGGCCGGGGCGCCAATTTCGTCCAGCGGAAAAAGGCCACAAAAATGGGCGGGCTATGGCCTTGGGGGGTGCGGCTGGCCAACTTCGTCCGCCGGACTCGGAATGGCACGAGACTTTGCGAGGCGCCTCCGTGTTCCAAAAATAGGCCGCGGGCACAGCCGCACCCAAAAATACTCGCCCGAAGGCCGGGGCGCCAAGTTCGTCCAGCGCAAAAACGCCACAAAAACGGGTGGGCTATAGCCTTGGGGGGTGGGGCTGGCCAACTTCGTCCCCCGGACTCGGAATGGCGCGAGACTTTGCGAGGCGCCTCCGTGTGCCAAAAATAGGCCGCGAACACAGCCGCGCCCAAAAATAACAGCCCGAAGGCCGGGGCGCCAAGTTCGTCCAGCGGAAAAAGGCCACAAAAACGGGTGGGCTATAGCCTTGGGGGGTGAGGCTGGCCAACTTCGTCCGCCGGACTCGGAATGGCGCGAGACTTTGCGAGGGGCCTCCGTGTGCCAAAAATAGGCCGCGGGTACAGCCGCGCCCAAAAATAACCGCCCGAAGGCCAGGGCGCCAACTTCGTCCAGCGTAAAAAGGCCACAAAAACGGGTGGGCTATATAGCCTTGGGGGGTGGGGCTGGCCAACATCATCCGCCGGACTCGGAATGGCGCGAGACTTTGCGAGGGGCCTCCGTGTGCTAAAAATAGGCCGCGGGGAGAGCCGTGCCCAAAAAAAACCGCCCCAAGGCTGGGACGCCAAGTTCGTCCAGTGGAAAAATGCCACAAAAACGGGTGGGCTATAGCCTTGGGGGGTGGGGCTGGCCAACTTCGTCCGCCCGGACTCGGAATGGCGCAAAACTTTGCGAGGGGCCTCCGTGTGCCAAAAATAGGCCGCGGGCACAGCTGCACACAAAAATACCCGCCCGAAGGCCGGGGCGCCAAGTTCGTCCAGCGGAAAAAGGCCACAAAAACGGGTGGGCTATAGCCTTGGGGGTTGGGGCTGGCCAACTTCGTCCGCCGGACTCGGAATGGCGCGAGACTTTGCGAGGGGCCTCCGTGTGCCAAAAATAGGCCGCGGGTACAGCCGCGCCCAAAAATAACCGCCCGAAGGCCAGGGCGCCAACTTCGTCCAGCGTAAAAAGGCCACAAAAACGGGTGGGCTATATAGCCTTGGTGGGTGGGGCTGGCCAACATCATCCGCCGGACTCGGAATGGCGCGAGACTTTGCGAGGGGCCTCCGTGTGCTAAAAATAGGCCGCGGGGAGAGCCGTGCCCAAAAAAAACCGCCCCAAGGCCGGGACGCCAAGTTCGTCCAGTGGAAAAATGCCACAAAAACGGGTGGGCTATAGCCTTGGGGGGTGGGGCTGGCCAACTTCGTCCGCCGGACTCGGAATGGCGCAAAACTTTGCGAGGGGCCTCCGTGTGCCAAAAATAGGCCGCGGGCACAGCTGCACACAAAAATACCCGCCCGAAGGCCGGGGCGCCAAGTTCGTCCAGCGGAAAAAGGCCACAAAAACGGGTGGGCTATAGCCTTGGGGGTTGGGGCTGGCCAACTTCGTCCGCCGGACTCGGAATGGCGCGAGACTTTGCGAGGGGCCTCCGTGTGCCAAAAATAGGCCGCGGGTACAGCCGCGCCCAAAAATAACCGCCCGAAGGCCAGGGCGCCAACTTCGTCCAGCGTAAAAAGGCCACAAAAACGGGTGGGCTATATAGCCTTGGGGGGTGGGGCTGGCCAACATCATCCGCCGGACTCAGAACGGCGCGAGACTTTGCGAGGGGCCTCCGTGTGCTAAAAATAGGCCGCGGGGAGAGCCGTGCCCAAAAAAAACCGCCCCAAGGCCGGGACGCCAAGTTCGTCCAGTGGAAAAATGCCACAAAAACGGGTGGGCTATAGCCTTGGGGGGTGGGGCTGGCCAACTTCGTCCGCCGGACTCGGAATGGCGCAAAACTCTGCGAGGCGCCTCCGTGTGCCAAAAATAGGCCGCGGGCACAGCTGCACACAAAAATACCCGCCCGAAGGCCGGGGCGCCAAGTTCATCCAGCGGAAAAAGGCCACAAAAACGGGTGGGCTGTAGCCTTGGGGGTTGGGGCTGGCCAACTTCGTCCGCCGGACTCGGAATAGCGTGAGACTTTGCGAGGCGCCTCCGTGTGGCAAAAATAGGCTGCGGGCGCAGCCGCGCCCAAAAATACCCGCCCGAAGGCCGGGGCGCCAAGTTCGTCCAGCGGAAAAAGGCCACAAAAACGGGCGGGCTATGGCCTTGGGGGTGCGGCTGGCCAACTTCCCGCCGGACTCGGAATGGCACGAGACTTTGCGAGGCGCCTCCGTGTGCCAAAAATAGGTCAGCGGGCACAGCCGCGCCAAAAAATACCCGCCCAAGGCCAGGGCGCCAAATTTCGTCCCAGCGGAAAAAGGCCACAAAAACGGGCGGGCTATGGCCTTGGGGGTGCGGCTGGCCAACTTCCGCCGCCGGACTCGGAATGGCACGAGACTTTGCGAGGCGCCTCCGTGTTCCAAAAATAGGCCGCGGGCACAGCCGCACCCAAAAATACTCGCCCGAAGGCCGGGGCGCCAAGTTCGTCCAGCGCAAAAACGCCACAAAAACGGGTGGGCTATAGCCTTGGGGGGTGGGGCTGGCCAACTTCGTCCGCCGGACTCGGAATGGCGCGAGACTTTGCGAGGCGTCTCCGTGTGCCAAAAATAGACCGCGGGCACAGCCGTACCTAAAAATACCCGCCCGAAGGCCGGGGCGCCAAGTTCGTCCAGCGGAAAAAGGCCACAAAAACGGGTGGGCTATAGCCTTGGGGGGTGGGCTGGCCAACTTCGTCCGCCGGACTCGGAACGGCGCGAGACTGTGCGAGGCGCCTCCATGTGCCAAAAATAGGCCGCGGGCACAGCCGCGCCCAAAAATACCCGCCCGAAGGCCGGGGCGCCAAGTTCGTCCAGCGGAAAATGGCCACAAAAACGGGTGGGCTATAGCCTTGGGGGGTGGGGCTGGCCAACTTCGTCCGCCGGACTCGGAATGGCGCGAGACTTTCCGAGGCCCCTCCGTGTGCCAAAAATAGGCCGCGGGCACAGCCGCGCCCAAAAATACCCGCCCGAAGGCCGGGGCGCCAAGTTCGTCCAGCGGAAAAAGGCCACAAAAACGGGTGGGCTATAGCCTTGGGGGTTGGGGCTGGCCAACTTCGTCCGCCGGACTCGGAATGGCGCGAGACTTTGCGAGCCACCTCCGTGTGCCAAAAATAGGACGCGGGCACAGCCGCACCCAAAAATACCCGCCCGAAGGCCGGGGCGCCAAGTTCGTCCAGCGGAAAAAGGCCACAAAAACGGGTGGGCTATAGCCTTGGGGGGTGGGGCTGGCCAACTTCGTCCGCCGGACTCGGAATGGCGCGAGACTTTGCGAGGCGCCTCCGTGTACCAAAAATAGGCCGCGGCCACAGCCGTGCCCAAAAAGACCCGCCCGAAGGCCGGGTGCCAAGTTCGTCCTGCGGAAAAAGGCCACAAAAACGGGTGGGCTATAGCCTTAGGGGGTGGGGCTGGCCAACTTCGTCCGCCGGACTCGGAATGGCGCGAGACTTTGCGAGGCACATCCGTGTGCCAAAAATTGGCCGCGGGCACAGCCCCGCCCAAAAATACCCGCCCGAAGGCCGGGGCGCCAAGTTCGTCCAGCGGAAAAAGGCCACAAAAACGGGTGGGCTATAGCCTTGGGGGGTGGGGCTGGCCAACTTCGTCCGCCGGACTCGGAATGGCGCGAGACTTTGCGAGCCACCTCCGTGTGCCAAAAATAGGACGCGGGCACAGCCGTACCCAAAAATACCCGCCCGAAGGCCGGGGCGGCAAGTTCGTCCAGCGGAAAAGGCCCAAAAACGGGTGGTCTATAGGCTGTGGGGGTGGGGCTGGCCAACTTCGTCCGGCGGACTCGGAATGGCGCGAGACTTTGCGAGGCGTCTCCGTGTGCCAAAAATAAGCCGCGGGCACAACCGAACCCAAAAATACCCGCCCGAAGGCCGGGGCGCCAAGTTCGCCCAGCGGAAAAGGCCACAAAACGGGTGGGCTATAGCCTTGGGGGTGGGGCTGGCCAACTTCAAATCCGCCGGACTCGGAGTGGCGCGAGACTTTGTAAGGCGCCTCCAGTGTGCCAAAAATAGGTCGCGGCACAGCCGCGCCTAAAAATACCCGCCCGAAGACCGGGCGCCAAGTTCGTCCAGCGCAAAAAGGCCACAAAAACGGGTGGGCTATAGCCTTGGGGGTGGGGCTGGCCAACTTCGTCCGCCGGACTCGGGAATGGCGTGAGACTTTGCGAGGCTCCTCCGTGTGCCAAAATAGGCCGCGGGCACAGCCGCGCCCAAAATACCCGCCCAAGGCCGGGCGCCAAGTTCGGCCCAGCGGAAAAAGGCCACAAAAACGGGCGGGCTATGGCCTTGGGGGTGCGGCTGGCCAACTTCGTCCGCTCGGACTCGGAATGGCACGAGACTTTGCGAGGCGCCTCCGTGTGCCAAAATAGGCCGCGGGCACAGCCGCGCCAAAATACCCGCCCGAAGGCCAGGGCGCCAAGTTCGTCCAGCGGAAAAGGCCACAAAAACGGGCGGGCTATGGCCTTGGGGGGTGCGGCTGGCCAACTTCGTCCGCCGGACTCGGAATGGCACGAGACTTTGCGAGGCGCCTCCGTGTTCCAAAAATAGGCAAAACGGGCACAGCCGCACCCAAAAATACTCGCCCGAAGGCCGGGCGCTAAGTTCGTCCATGCGCAAAACGCCACAAAAACCCGGTGGGCTATTGCCTTGGGGGGTGGGGCTGGCCAACTTCGTCCGCCGGACTCGGAATGGCGCGAGACTTTGCGAGGCGTCTCCGTGTGCCAAAAATAGGCCGCGGGCACAGCCGTACCTAAAAATACCCGCCCGAAGGCCGGGGCGCCAAGTTCGCTCCAGCGGAAAAAGGCCACAAAACCGGGTGGGCTATTGCCTTGGGGGGTGGGCTGGCCAACTTCGTCCGCCGGACTCGGAGTGGCGCGATACTTTGCGAGGCGCCTCCGTGTGCCGAAAATAGGTCACGGGCACAGCCGCACCCAAAAATACCCGCCCGACGGCCGGGGCGCGAAGTTCGTCCAGCGCAAAAAGGCCACAAAACCGGTGGGCTATAGCCGTGGGGGGGGGGGCAGGCCAACGTCGTCCGCCGGACACGGCAAGGCGCGAGACTTTGCTAGGAACAGCCGTGTGCCAAAAAAGGGGCGGGCACAGCACAGCCGGGCCCAAAAATACCCCCCCGCAGGCCGGGGGGCCAATTTCGGCCCGGGGAAAAAGGCCAAAAAAACGGGTGGGCTATAGCCTTGGGGGGTGGGGCTGGCCAACTTCGTCCGCCGGACTCGGAATGGCGCGAGACTTTGCGAGCCACCTCCGTGTGCCAAAAATAGGCCGCGGGCACAGCCGTATCCAAAAATACCCGCCCGAAGGCCCGGGCGCCAAGTTCGTCCAGCGGAAAAAGGCCACAAAATCGGGTGGGCTATAGCCTTGGGGGGTGGGGCTGGCCAACTTCGTCCCTTGGACTCGGAATGGCGCGAGCCTTTGCGAGGCGCCTCCGTGTGCAAAAAATAGGGCATCGCGGCACAGCCGCACCTAAAAAATACCCGCCCGAAGGCCGGGCGCCAAGTTCGTCCAGCGGAAAAGGCCACAAAACGGGTGGGCTATAGCCTTGGGGGGTGGGGCTGGCCAACTTCGTCCGCCGGACTCGGAGTGGCGCGAGACTTTGTAAGGCGCCTCCGTGTGCCAAAAATAGGTCGCGGGCACAGCCGCGCCCAAAAATACCCGCCCGAAGACCGGGCGCCAAGTTCGTCCCAGCGGAAAAGGCCACAAAACGGGTGGGCTATAGCCTTGGGGGTGGGGCTGGCCAACCGTCCGCCGGACTCGGAAAGGCGTGAGACTTTGCGAGGCTCCTCCGTGTGCCAAAAAAATAGCCGCGGCACAGCCGCGCCTGAAAATACCCCGCCCAAGGCCGGGCGCCAAGTTCGTCCAGCGGAAAAAGGCCACAAAACGGGCGGGCTATGGCCTTGGGGGTGCGGCTGGCCAACCTTCGTCCGCGGACTCGGAATGGCACGAGACTTTGCGGGCGCCTCCGTGTGCCAAAAATAGGCCGCGGGCACAGCCGCGCCCAAAATACCCGCCCAAGGCCAGGGCGCCAAGTTCGTCCAGCGGAAAAAGGCCACAAAACGGGCGGGCTATGGCCTTGGGGGTGCGGCTGGCCAACAAATCCGCCGGACTCGGAATGGCACGAGACTTTGAGGCGCCTCCGTGTTCCAAAAATAGGCCGCGGGCACAGCCGCACCCAAAAATACTCGCCCGAAGGCCGGGCGCTAAGTTCGTCCAGCGCAAAACGCCACAAAACGGGTGGGCTATAGCCTTGGGGGTGGGGCTGGCCAACTGGCCCCGCCGGACTCGGAATGGCGCGAGACTTTGCGAGGCGTCTCCGTGTGCCAAAAATAGGCAGCAGGCACAGCCGTACCTAAAAATACCCGCCAAGGCCGGGGCGCCAAGTTCGTCCAGCGGAAAAAGGCCACAAAACGGGTGGGCTATAGCCTTGGGGGTGGGCTGGCCAACTTCGTCCGCCCGGACTCGGGAGTGGCGATACTTTGCTGCAGGCGCCTCCGTGTGCGAAAAATAGGTCACGGGCACAGCCGCACCCAAAAATACCCGCCCGACGGCCGGGGCGCCAAGTTCGTCCAGCGCAAAAAGGCCACAAAACCGGTGGGCTATAGCCTTGGGGGTGGGGCTGGCCAACTCGTCCCGCGGACTCGGAATGGCGCGAGACTTTGCGAGGCACCTCCGTGTGCAAAAAATAGGCCGTGGGCACAGCCGCGCCCAAAAATACCCGCCCGAGACCGGGCGCCAAGTTCATCCAGTGGCAAAAAGGCCACAAAAACGGGTGGGCTATAGCCTTGGGGGATGGGGCTGGCCAACTTCGTCCGCCGGACTCGGAATGGCGTGAGACTTTGCGAGGCGCCTCCGTGTGCCAAAAATAGGCCGCGGGCACAGCCGCGCCCAAAAATACACGCCCGAAGACCGGGCGCCAAGTTAAATCCAGCGCAAAGGCCACAAAACCGGGTGGGCTATAGCCTTGGGGGGTGGGGCTGGCCAACTTCGTCCGCCGGACTCGGAATGGCGCGAGACTTTGCGAGGCGCCTCCGTGTGCCAAAAATAGGCCGCGGGCACAGCCGCTCCCAAAAATACTCGCCCGAAGGCCGGGGCGCCAAGTTCGTCCAGTGGAAAAAGGCCACAAAAACGGGTGGGCTATAGCCTTGGGGGGTGGGGCTGGCCAACTTCGTCCGCCGGACTCGGGGTGGCGCGAGACTTTGCGAGGCGCCTCCGTGTGCCAAAAATAGGTCGCAGGCTCAGCCGCGCCCAAAAAAACCCGCCCGAAGGCCGGGGCGCCAAGTTTGTCCAGCACAAAAAGGCCACAAAAACGGGTGGGCTATAGCCTTGGGGGGTGGGGCTGGCCAACTTCGTCCCCCGGACTCGGAATGGCGCGAGACTTTGCGAGGCGCCTCCGTGTCCCAAAAATAGGCCGCGAACACAGCCGCGCCCAAAAATACCCGCCCGAAGGCCGGGGCGCCAAGTTCGTCCAGCGGAAAAAGCCCACAAAAACGGGTGGGCTATAGCCTTGGGGGGTGGGGCTGGCCAACTCAAATCCGCCTGGACTCGGAATGGCGTGAGAGTTTACTAGGGGCCTCCGTGTGCCAAAAATAGGCAGCGGGCACAGCCGTACCCAAAATAACTGCCCGAAGGCTTGGGCGCCATGTTCGTCCAGGGGAAAAAGGCCACAAAAACGGGGGGGGTTTTTCCTTGGGGGGGGGGGCTGGGCAACTTAGGCCGCCGGACTCGGAATGGCACGAGACTTTGCGAGGGGCCTACGTGTGCCAAAAATAGGCCGCGGGCACAGCCGCGCCGAAATATAACAGCCCGAAGGCCGGGGCGCCAAGTTCGTCCAGCGGAAAAAGGCCACAAAAACGGGTGGGCTATATAGCCTTGGGGGGTGGGGCTGCCCAACTTTGTCCGCCGGACTCGGAATGGCGCGAGACTTTGCGAGGGGCCTCCGTGTGCCAAAAATAGGCCGCGGGCACAGCCGCGCCCAAAAATAACCGCCCGAAGGCCGGGGCGCCAAGTTCGTCCTGCGGAAATAGGCCACAAAAACGGGTGGGCTATAGCCTTGGGGGGTGGGGCTGGCCAACTTCGTCCGCCGGACTCGGAATGGCGCGAGACTTTACGAGGGGCCTCCGTGTGCCAAAAATAGGCCGCGGCCATAGCCGCGCCGAAATATAACAGCCCGAAGGCCGGGGCGCCAAGTTCGTCCAGCGGAAAAAGGCCACAAAAACGGGTGGGCTATATAGCCTTGGGGGGTGGGGCTGGCCAACTTTGTCCGCCGGACTCGGAATGGCGCGAGACTTTGCGAGGGGCCTCCGTGTGCCAAAAATAGGCCGCGGGCACAGCCGCGCCCAAAAATAACCGCCCGAAGGCCGGGGCGCCAAGTTCGTCCTGCGGAAATAGGCCACAAAAACGGGTGGGCTATAGCCTTGGGGGGTGGGGCTGGCCAACTTCGTCCGCCGGACTCGGAATGGCGCGAGACTTTACGAGGGGCCTCCGTGTGCCAAAAATAGGCCGCGGGCACAGCCGTACCCAAAAATAACTGCCCGAAGGCCGGGGCGCCATGTTCGTCCAGCGGAAAAAGGCCACAAAAACGGGTGGGCTATAGCCTTGCGGGTTGGGGCTGGCCAACTTCGCCGCGGGACTCGGAATGGCACGAGACTTTGCGAGGGGCCTACGTGTGCCAAAAATAGGCCGCGGGCACAGCCGTGCCCAAATATAACCGCCCGAAGGCCGGGGCGCCATGTTCGTCCAGCGGAAAAAGGCCACAAAAACTGGTGGGCTATATAGACTTGGGGGGTGGGGCTGCCCAACTTCGTCCGCCGGACTCGGAATGGTGCGAGACTTTACGAGGGGCCTCCGTGTGCCAAAAATAGGCCGCGGGCACAGCCGCGCCCAAAAATAACCGCCCGAAGGCCGGGGCGCTAAGTTCGTCCAGCAGAAAAAGGCCAAAAAAACGGGTGCGTTATAGCCTTGGGGGGTGGGGCTGGCCCATTTCGTCCGCCGGACTCGGAATGGCACGAGACTTTGCGAGGGGCCTCCGTGTGCCAAAAATAGGCCGCGGGCACAGCCGCGCCCAAATATAACCGCCCGAAGGCCGGGGCACCAAGTTCGTCCAGCGGAAAAAGGCCACAAAAACGGGTGGGCTATATAGCCTTGGGGGGTGGGGCTGGCCAACATCATCCGCCGGACTCGGAATGGCGCGAGACTTTGCGAGGGGCCTCCGTGTGCTAAAAATAGGCCGCGGGGAGAGCCGTGCCCAAAAAAAACCGCCCCAAGGCCGGGACGCCAAGTTCGTCCAGTGGAAAAATGCCACAAAAACGGGTGGGCTATAGCCTTGGGGGGTGGGGCTGGCCAACTTCGTCCGCCGGACTCGGAATGGCGCAAAACTTTGCGAGGGGCCTCCGTGTGCCAAATATAGGCCGCGGGCACAGCTGTACACAAAAATACCCGCCCGAAGGCCGGGGCGCCAAGTTCGTCCAGCGGAAAAAATGCCACAAAAACGGGTGGGCTATAGCCTTGGGGGTTGGGGCTGGCCAACTTCGTCCGCCGGACTCGGAATAGCGTGAGACTTTGCGAGGCGCCTCCGTGTGGCAAAATAGGCTGCGGCGCAGCCGCGCCCAAAAATACCCGCCCAAGGCCGGGCGCCAAGTTCGTCCCAGCGGAAAAAGGCCACAAAAACGGGCGGGCTATAGCCTCGGTGGGTGGGGCTGGCCATCCCGGTCCGCCGGACTCGGAATGGCGTGAGACTTTGCGAGGCACCTCCGTGTGCCAAAATAGGCCGCGGGCACAGCCGCCTAAAATACCTGCCCAAGGCCGGGCGCCACTTTCGTCCAGCGGAAAAAGGCCACAAAAATGGGCGGGCTATGGCCTTGGGGGTGTGGCTGGCCAACTGTCCGCCGGACTCGGAATGGCACGAGACTTTGCGAGGCGCCTCCGTGTTCCAAAATAGGCCGGGCACAGCCGCACCCAAAAATACTCGCCCGAAGGCCGGGCGCTAAGTTCGTCCAGCGCAAAACGCCACAAAAACGGGTGGGCTATAGCCTTGGGGGTGGGGCTGGCCAACTTCGTCCCGGACTCGGAATGGCGAGACTTTGCGAGGCGCCTCCGTGTGCCAAAAAATAGGCCGCGAACACAGCCGCGCCAAAAAATAACAGCCCGAAGGCCGGGCGCCAAGTTCGTCCAGCGGAAAAAGGCCACAAAACGGGTGGGCTATAGCCTTGGGGGTGAGGCTGGCCAACTTCGTCCCGCGGACTCGGAATGGCGCGAGACTTTGCGAGGGGCCTCCGTGTGCCAAAAATAGGCATGGTACAGCAGCGCGCCCAAAAATAACCGCCCGAAGGCCAGGGCGCCAACCGTCCAGCGTAAAAAGGCCACAAAAACGGGTGGGCTATATAGCCTTGGGGGGTGGGGCTGGCCAACATCATCCGCCGGACTCGGAATGGCGCGAGACTTTGCGAGGGGCCTCCGTGTGCTAAAAATAGGCCGCGGGGAGAGCCGTGCCCAAAAAAAACCGCCCCAAGGCTGGGACGCCAAGTTCGTCCAGTGGAAAAATGCCACAAAAACGGGTGGGCTATAGCCTTGGGGGGTGGGGCTGGCCAACTTCGTCCGCCCGGACTCGGAATGGCGCAAAACTTTGCGAGGGGCCTCCGTGTGCCAAAAATAGGCCGCGGGCACAGCCGCACACAAAAATAACCGCCCGAAGGCCGGGGCGCCAAGTTCGTCCAGCGGAAAAAGGCCACAAAAACGGGTGGGCTATAGCCTTGGGGGGTGGGGCTGGCCAACTTCGTCCGCCGGACTCGGAATGGCGCGAGACTTTGCGAGGGGCCTCCGTGTGCCAAAAATAGGCCGCGGGTACAGCCGCGCCCAAAAATAACCGCCCGAAGGCCGGGGCGCCAAGTTCGTCCAGCGGAAAAAGGCCACAAAAACGGGTGGGCTATAGCCTTGGGTGGTGGGGCTGGCCAACATCGTCCGCCGGACTCGGAATGGCGCGAGACTTTGCGAGGGGCCTCCGTGTGCTAAAAATAGGCCGCGGGGAGAGCCGTGCCCAAAAAAAACCGCCCCAAGGCCGGGACGCCAAGTTCGTCCAGTGGAAAAATGCCACAAAAACGGGTGGGCTATAGCCTTGGGGGGTGGGGCTGGCCAACTTCCCGCCGGACTCGGAATGGCGCAAAACTTTGCGAGGGGCCTCCGTGTGCCAAAAATAGTCGCGGGCACAGCTGCACACAAAAATACCCGCCCGAAGGCCGGGCGCCAAGTTCGTCCAGCGGAAAAAGGCCTGAAAAACTGGTGGGCTATAGCCTTGGGGTGTGGGGCTCGCCAACCTGTCCGCCGGGACTCGGAATGGCGCGAGACTTTGCGAGGCCTCCGTGTGCCAAAAATAGGCCATGGGTACAGCCGCGCCCAAAATAACCGCCTGAAGGCCAGGGCGCCAACCGTCCCAGCGTAAAAGGCCACAAAACGGGTGGGCTATATAGCCTTGGGGGTGGGGCTGGCCAACATCATCCGCCGGACTCAGAACGGCGCGAGACTTTGCGAGGGGCCTCCGTGTGCTAAAAATAGGCCGCGGGGAGAGCCGTGCCCAAAAAAAACCGCCCCAAGGCCGGGACGCCAAGTTCGTCCAGTGGAAAAATGCCACAAAAACGGGTGGGCTATAGCCTTGGGGGGTGGGGCTGGCCAACTTCGTCCGCCGGACTCGGAATGGCGCAAAACTCTGCGAGGCGCCTCCGTGTGCCAAAAATAGGCCGCGGGCACAGCTGCACACAAAAATACCCGCCCGAAGGCCGGGGCGCCAAGTTCATCCAGCGGAAAAAGGCCACAAAAACGGGTGGGCTGTAGCCTTGGGGGTTGGGGCTGGCCAACTTCGTCCGCCGGACTCGGAATAGCGTGAGACTTTGCGAGGCGCCTCCGTGTGGCAAAAATAGGCTGCGGGCGCAGCCGCGCCCAAAAATACCCGCCCGAAGGCCGGGGCGCCAAGTTCGTCCAGCGGAACAAGGCCACAAAAATGGGTGGGCTATAGCCTTGGGGGGTGGGGCTGGCCAACTTCGTCCGCCGGACTCGGAATGGCGCGAGACTTTGCGAGGCACCTCCGTGTGCCAAAAATAGGCCGCGGACACAGCCGCGGCAAAAAATACCTGCCCGAAGGCCGGGGCGCCAAGTTCGTCCAGCGGAAAAAGGCCACAAAAATGGGTGCGCTATAGCCTTGGGGGGTGGGGATGGCCAACTTCGTCCGCCGGACTCGGAATGGGTCGAGAATTTGTGAGGCGCCTCCGTGTGCCAAAAATAGGCCGCCGGAACAGCCGCGCCCAAAAACACCCGGCCGAAGGCCGGGGCGCCTAATTCGTCCAGCGGAAAAAGGCCACAAAATCGGGTGGGCTATAGCCTTGGGGGGTGGGGCTGGCCAACTTCGTCCACCGGACTCGGAATGATGCGAGACTTTGCGAGGCTCCTCCGTGTGCCAAAAATAGGTCGCGGCCACAGCCGCGCCCAAAAATACCCTCCCGAAGGCCAGGGCGCCAAGTTCGTCCAGCGAAAAAGGCCACAAAACGGGTGGGCTATAGCCCTGGGGGGTGGGGCTGGCCAACTTCGTCCGCCGGACTCGGAATGGCGTGAGACTTTGCGAGGCGCCTCCGTGTGACAAAAATAGGCCGCGGGCAGAGCCAAGCCCAAAAATAACCGCGCGAACGCCGGGGCGCCAAGTTCGTCCAGCGGAAAAAGGCCACAAAAACGGGTGGGCTATAACCTTGGGGGGTGGGGCTGGCCAACTTCGTCCGCCGGACTCGGAATGGCGCGAGACTTTGCGAGGCGCCTCCGTGTGCCAAAAATAGGCCGCGGGCACAGCCGCACACAAAAATACCCGCCCGAAGGCAGGGGCGACAAGTTCGTCCAGCGGAAAAAGGCCACAAAAACGGGTGGGCTATAGCCTTCGGGGGTCGGGCCGGCCCACTTCGTCCGCCGGACTCGGAATGGCGTGAGACTTTGCGAGGCGCCTCCGTGTGGTAAAAATAGGCCGCGGGCACGGCCGCGCCCACAAATACCCGCCCGAAGGCCGGGGCGCCAAGTTCGTCCAGCGGAAAAAAGGCACAAAAACGGGTGGGCTATATACTTGGGGGGTGGGGCTGGCCAACTTCGTCCGCCGGACTTGGAATGGCGCGAGACTTTGCGAGGCGCCTCCGTGTGCCAAAAATAGGCCACGGGCACAGCCGCGCCCAAAAATACACTCCCGAAGGCCGGGGCGCCAAGTTCGTCCAGCGGAAAAAGGCCACAAAAACGGGTGGGCTATAGCCTTGGGGGGTGGGGCTGCCAAACTTCGTCCGCCGAACTCGGAATGGTACGAGACCTTGCGAGGCGTCTCCGTGTGCCAAAAATAGGCTGCGGGCACAGCCGCGCCCAAAAATACCCGCCCGAAGGCTGGGGCGCCAAGTTCGTCCAGCGGAAAAAGGCCACAAAAACGGGTGGGCTATAGCCTTGGGGGGTGGGGCTGGCCAACTTCGTCCGCCGGACTCGGAATGGCGCGAGACTTTTCGAGGCGCCTCCGTGTGCCAAAAATAGGCCGCGGGCACAGCCGCGCCCAAAAACACCCGCCCGACGGCCGGGGCGCCAAGTTCGTCCAGCGGAAAAAGGCCACAAAAACTAATGGGCTATAGCCTTGGGGGGTGGGGCTGGCCCACTTCGTCCGCCGGACTCGGAATGGAGCGAGACTTTGCGAGGCGCCTCTGTGTGCCAAAAATAGGCCGCGGGCACAGCCGCGCCCAAAAACACCCGCCCGACGGCCGGGGCGCCAAGTTCGTCCAGCGGAAAAAGGCCACAAAAACTAATGGGCTCTGACCTTGGGGGTGGGGCTGGCCCACTGTCCACGGACTCGGAAGGGCGCGAGACTAGGCGACGCGCCTCCGTGTGCAAAAAATAGGCCGCGGGCACACCCGCCCCCAACAAGACCCGCCCGACGGCCGGGGCGCCACGTTCGTCCAGGGTAAAAAGGCCACGAAAATGGGTGGGCTATAGCCTTGGGGGTTGGGCTGGCCAACTTCGTCCCGCCGGACTCGGAATGGCGCGAGAGTTTGCGAGGCGCCTCCGTGTGCCAAATATAGGCTGCACAGCCGCGCCTAAAATACCCGGCCAAGGCCGGGCGCCAAGTTCGTCCAGCGGAAAAAGGCCACAAAACGGGTGGGATATAGCCTTTGGGGTGGGGCTGGCCAACATCGTCCCGCCCGGACTCGGAATGGCGCGAGACATTGCGAGGCGCCTCCGTGTGCCAAAAATAGGCCGTGGGCACAGCCGCGCCCAAAAATACCCGCCCGAAGGCCGGGGCTCCAAGTTCGTCCAGCGGTAAAAGGCCACAAAAATAGGTGGGCTATAGCCTTGGGGGGTGGGGCTGGCCAACTTCGTCCGCCGGACTCGGAATGGCGCGAGACTTTGCGAGGTGCCTCCGTGTGCCAAAAATAGGCCGCGGGCACAGCCGCGCCCAAAAATACCCGCCTGAAGGCCAGGGCGCCAAGTTCGTCCAGCGGAAAAAGGCCACAAAAACGGGTGGGCTATAGCCTTGAGGGGTGGGGCTGGCCAACTTCGTCCGCCGGACTCGGAATGGCGCGAGACTTTGCGAGGCACCTCCGTGTGCCAAAAATAGGCCGTGGGCACAGCCGCGCCCAAAAATACCCGCCCGAAGGCCGGGGTGCCAAGTTCCTCCAGCGGAAAAAGGCCACAAAAACAGGTGGGCTGTAGCCTTGGGGGGTGGGGCTGGCCAACTTCGTCCGCCGGACTCGGAATGGCCCGAGACTTTGCGAGGCCCCTCCGTGTGCCAAAAATAGGCCGCGGGAATAGCCGCGCCCAAAAATACACGACCGAAGGCCGGGGCGCCAAGTTCGTCCAGCGGAAAAAGGCCACAAAAACGGGTGGGCTATAGCCTTGGGGGGTGACTCGGAATGGCGCGAGACTTTGCGAGGCGCCTCCGTGTGCCAAAAAGAGGCCGCGGGCACAGCCGCGCCCAAAAATACCCGCCCGAAGGCCGAGGCGCAAAGTTCGTCCAGCGGAAAAAGGCCACAAAAACGGGTGGGCTATAGCCTTGGCGGGTCGAGCCGGCCCACTTCGTCCGCCGGACTCGGAATGGCGTGACACTTTGCGAGGCGCCTCCGTGTGCCAAAAATAGGCCGCGGGCACAGCCGCGCCCAAAAATACCCGCCCAAAGGCCGGGGCGCCAAGTTCGCCCAGCGGAAAAAGGCCAGAAAAACGGGTGGGCTATAGCCTTGGGGGTTGGGGCTGGCCAACTTCGTCCGCCGGACTCGGAATAGCGTGAGACTTTGCGAGGCGCCTCCGTGTGGCAAAAATAGGCTGCGGGCGCAGCCGCGCCCAAAAATACCCGCCCGAAGGCCGGGGCGCCAAGTTCGTCCAGCGGAACAAGGCCACAAAAATGGGTGGGCTATAGCCTTGGGGGGTGGGGCTGGCCAACTTCGTCCGCCGGACTCGGAATGGCGCGAGACTTTGCGAGGCACCTCCGTGTGCCAAAAATAGGCCGCGGACACAGCCGCGGCAAAAAATACCTGCCCGAAGGCCGGGGCGCCAAGTTCGTCCAGCGGAAAAAGGCCACAAAAATGGGTGCGCTATAGCCTTGGGGGGTGGGGATGGCCAACTTCGTCCGCCGGACTCGGAATGGGTCGAGAATTTGTGAGGCGCCTCCGTGTGCCAAAAATAGGCCGCCGGAACAGCCGCGCCCAAAAACACCCGGCCGAAGGCCGTGGCGCCTAATTCGTCCAGCGGAAAAAGGCCACAAAAACTAATGGGCTACAGCCTTGGGGGGTGGGGCTGGCCCACTTCGTCCGCCGGACTCGGAATGGCGCGAGACTTTGCGAGGCGCCTCCGTGTGCCAAAAATAGGCCGCGGGCACAGCCGCGCCCAAAAATACCCGCCCGACGGCCGGGGCGCCAAGTTCGTCCAGCGGAAAAAGGCCACAAAAACAGTAGGTGATTAGCCTTGGGGGTTGGGGCTGGCCAACTTCGTCCGCCGGACTCGGAATGGCGCGAGAGTTTGCGAGGCGCCTCCGTGTGCCAAATATAGGCTGCGGCACAGCCGCGCCCAAAAATACCCGCCGAAGGCCGGGGCGCCAAGTTCGTCCAGCGGAAAAAGGCCACAAAAACGGGTGGGATATAGCCTTGGGGGGTGGGGCTGGCCAACATCGTCCGCCGGACTCGGAATGGCGCGAGACATTGCGAGGCGCCTCCGTGTGCCAAAAATAGGCCGTGGGCACAGCCGCGCCCAAAAATACCCGCCCGAAGGCCGGGGCTCCAAGTTCGTCCAGCGGTAAAAGGCCACAAAAATAGGTGGGCTATAGCCTTGGGGGGTGGGGCTGGCCAACTTCGTCCGCCGGACTCGGAATGGCGCGAGACTTTGCGAGGTGCCTCCGTGTGCCAAAAATAGGCAAAGGGCACAGCCGCGCCCAAAATACCCGCCTGAAGGCCAGGGCGCCCAAGTTCGTCCAGCGGAAAAAGGCCACAAAAACGGGTGGGCTATAGCCTTGAGGGGTGGGGCTGGCCCACTGGCCCGCCGGACTCGGAATGGCGCGAGACTTTGCGAGGCGCCCGTGTGCCAAAATAGGCCGCGGGCACAGCCGCGCCCCCACATACCCGCCCCACGGCCGGGGCGCCAACACGTTCGTCCAGCGGAAAAAGGCCACAAAAACGGGTGGGCTATAGCCTTGGGGGTTGGGGGCTGGCCAACTGGTCCGCCGGACTGAATGGCGCGAGAGCTTACGAGGCGCCTCCGTGCCAAATATAGGCTGCGGCACAGCCGCGCCAAAAATACCCGCCGAAGGCCGGGCGCCAAGTTCGTCCAGCGGAAAAAGGCCACAAAAACGGGTGGGATATAGCCTTGGGGGTGGGGCTGGCCAACATCGTCCGCTGGACTCGAATGGCGCGAGACATTGCGAGGCGCCTCCGTGTGCCAAAAATAGGTCATGGGCACAGCCGCGCCCAAAATACCCGCCCGAAGGCCGGGCTCCAAGTTCGTCCAGCGGTAAAGGCCACAAAATAGGTGGGCTATAGCCTTGGGGTGGGGCTGGCCAACCGTCCCGCCGGACTCGGAATGGCGCGAGACTTTGCGAGGTGCCTCCGTGTGCCAAAATAGGCACACAGCCGCGCCCAAAATACCCGCCTGAAGGCCAGGGCGCTAAGTTCGTCCAGCGGAAAAAGGCCACAAAAACGGGTGGGCTATAGCCTTGAGGGTGGGGCTGGCCAACTTCGTCCGCTCGGACTCGGAATGGCGCGAGACTTTGCGAGGCACCTCCGTGTGCCAAAATAGGCCGTGGCACAGCCGCGCCCAAAAATACCCGCCCGAAGGCCAAGTGCCAAGTTCCTCCAAATGAAAAAGGCCACAAAACAGGTGGGCTGTAGCCTTGGGGGTGGGGCTGGCCAACTTCTGTCCCGGGCTGGACTGGAATGGCCCGAGACTTTGCGAGGCCCTCCGTGTGCAAAATAGGCCGCGGGGAATAGCCGCGCCCAAAAATACACGACCAAGGCCGGGCGCCAAGTTCGTCCAAATGAAAAAGGCCACAAAAACGGTGGGCTATAGCCTTGGGGTGACTCGGAATGGCGCGAGACTTTGCGAGGCGCTCCGTGTGCCAAAGAGGCCAAGGGCACAGCCGCGCCTTAAAATACCCGCCCGAAGGCCGAGGCGCAAAGTTCGTCCAGCGGAAAAGGCCACAAAACGGTGGGCTATAGCCTTGGGGGTCGAGCTGCCCACTGGTCCGCCGGACTCGAATGGCGTGACACTTACAGCGAGGCCTCCGTGTGCCAAAATAGGCAGGCGGGCACAGCCGCGCCAAAATACCCCGCCCAAAGGCCGGCGCCAAGTCTCGCCCAGCGGAAAAGGCCGGAAAACGGGTGGGCTATAGCCTTGGGGGTTAGGCTGGCCAACTTCGTCCGCCGGACTTCGAATAGCGTGAGACTTTGCGAGGCGCCTCCGTGTGGCAAAAATAGGCTGCGGCGCAGCCGCGCGCCAAAATACCCGCCCGAAGGCCGGGCGCCAAGTTCTGGCCCAGCGAACAAGGCCACAAAAATGGGTGGGCTATAGCCTTGGGGGATGGGCTGGCTGTGCGGGTCCGCCGGACTCGGAATGGCGCGAGACTTTGCAGGCACCTCCGTGTGCCAAAAATAGGCCGCGACACAGCCGCGGCAAAAATACCTGCCCGAAGGCCATGGGGCGCTAGACCGTCCAGCGGAAAAGGCCACAAAAATGGGTGCGCTA